>BJKM01000135.1:190000-457500 GCA_015082035.1 Chaenogobius annularis | reverse complement strand
ATCCAGAGACATGTATTTATCTCTCTAATTAAATATTCATATTGCGGCATGTGCTCCGACGTGCTCTGTATACTGCGAGTATAGGCTTGAAATATGGATTCTCTGCGATGTTGGAGCGTTTTGCAGCAATTACACAGTGAATGCCACATGCGAATGCTACACTAATTAACTCTTCTTTGATGTTTGGAGGTGAGCCAGAGGTTCTGCTTTTGTGTGTCAGAAAGCACAAAACGTATAGAAATTACAAAGCTGTATTAAGATTCATTTCATTTCAGAGAGAGCTGTTTTGCATATTTACACTAAAGCAATTTAAGTGGGGTTAATGCGTTTTTGGATTTTGCGTTTAGAAAGATGTACAACACGGGCAGGATGAAAACTTGAAAGTAATTTGATACTTCTTAAAATGACTTACAGTACAGTAGAAGAATAGAAGAAAATAAAAGGTCTTATGGTGATATTTGTCTCTAACCTGCGCTTCTTTTATACTACTTTGATATGTAAATTAGTTTGATGTCAGATGGGGGTTATTAACAGGCTTCTCAAATGCATTACACTACTGATTTGAAACCTTGTAGCAAGAATAGGCTAAAAAAAAGCCACAATAGTCTAATGCAGAGTGGGCCGGTTTCAAGAGCGCCCTGTTCACACAAAACAACATAAACAACATGCAATGAACATGTACAATTTAAGCAAAAGGATACTTCAATTAGAACCCTAAATATTCTCATATTCTCAAGTCGCTCCAGTGTGAGGGAGTGCTGGAGCCTACTCCCCCTGTCGGGAGCATAAAAACGGAAGGCAGTCTTTCCAATTACTGAGTTCATCCGAGGAACTCTAATGTGCATTTGTGTGTCCGGTAGTTCATACAGTTAACATTTAGGAGCAAATAATGAGGATGTTTTTCGCATCGGGCCTTGTAAATAAACATAATGTTGCTCTCTGTGAACCACAAAAGAGGGCCAAACTCATGACGAAGAACCGTGAGTACCACTGGCAATGTAAAAGTAGTACTAGACATAATGTGAAGTATAGTACAGAAAAGTATAGCAGTAATACCGAAGTGGAAGTAAGTGTCACCATAGTAAATATCACTGGCTGTAGTAGTAATAGTAGCAATACATGGGTAGTTTTTTAGTTTATTGATTTTAGTATTGATTTGTATTGATTTTTGAAGTGTTAGAACATACATGTGGTTTGACTAAAATCATCATTACTATCAGTATTCCAATGACCATGGTGAAAATACATGTTACTGTGTCAAATTTAAATCCAAATGCATATAATTTTTTTGTATCCAGATATACAGAGCTTTCTAGTGCTTGCTCTCGAATACTTGAACTTTCGAGTACTTCTCCCTGCACTCGTCGTGACACATTTGGTCTGTCTAAGATGGGGTTATTTCTGCACCTCTACCGAAAATTGCAGCTGATTTCTTCCCCTGCTCTGTTCCACAGATTCCCAGACCGCCCCTCTCAGACACTAGACACAAGGGAGCACTCATGACTTTCCCATCACACACTGGCATTTAGGTCACTAGTCCTGTGCACGGCTTCATCCAAAGCTTGTTGCTCATTATATAATCGAAAATATCTCCCATGAGGCTGTCTGCCACATTGCCTTTTTCGGCAAAAAAGCCCACAAGGGAACCTAAACAGATGTTGATTTGGCTGCACTCCGCTTTATAGATGTCCCACTTGTTTTTGTACCTCTTTATACTCACTCGCCTTGAAAACATCTGTCAAAAAGCCAAAGAGAGTCAAAATTATGCATATTTGAGACAATTTTTTGAGACTTACAGGAGATTTTGAGACACATAACAAGCCATATTGACGTCTTCAAACAACCGAAATGATTGACAGCTCTCTCTGTGCCAGCTTTGAAGTACGTGATGTGAAAAATGTTTACGTCTAAAGATTCTGGTTCAAAGCATGCGAGGGATAATAGTTAAGTTTGACAAATGCAAAGTGTTTGACAGCAAACAAAATGTCTTTGCACTAGATATGGCTGATCATCTCTTCCATACATTTTGTTAATGTCAGTAGCTATTTATGCAGGAGTAGACTTAACCTTTGATGACTCTTTCTCACA
The DNA here is from genome assembly GCA_015082035.1 of Chaenogobius annularis. NCBI lineage: Eukaryota > Metazoa > Chordata > Actinopteri > Gobiiformes > Gobiidae > Chaenogobius > Chaenogobius annularis. Next base: position 455,412 of record BJKM01000135.1, on the reverse strand, counting down.
TGCTCCAGTTTCATGTGTTGACTTCAGGTTCTTATCAAGTTATCTTTATGGAAAGGCTGGCCTTTTCATGCACCACTCAAATACAACCTGAGCTCAAGTTAGGCAGTGAACTTACTCAGAATTTTGTTTCACTTGGACGTAAGACTGGCTATGCATCCCAATTCTTAAATCGATGAAATAAGTATTCAACAGATGGTCTAAGTTACGTAAACGAATATTTTGGAACCGCAAGCCAGTGTTTAGCCACAACAATGTCAAATCTATTGTTTTTTACCCATTGAAAGATATTCCCCTGCGCAGATTATCATTCAGACACATCCCTCAAAGTTTAGTTACCATGTTTCGTAAACCGCACTTGCTGAAATTGCTGTGCCAAAGCTGCCAATGAAATGTGAATGTTGGAAGCAAACATGCGCCCATTCAATCACAATGAATTACCTTAACCAAAGCAATTAGTCGGACTGAATCCTCTGTCCAGGCCGAAAAGCACCTTGCTGTGGTAGTTCCAGCTCCTTGGGTATTGACAGTATCGACTGGAGCCCTGTCAGACACAAGAGAGGAGTTGTCCGCCGTGAATTCAATGTAGTTGGTCTGAGGAACAAATTGCTATGAATTATATTGTAATTAACATGGTGTCAATTAAGGAATGATTGTATATTTTAGTCTAAACTTAGCTTGAATACCTGAAATGTCCTCTCCTTTCAGGCCGTACACAATATGAGGTTCACAATTTCAGTTTATAATGCACTTACAACTGGTTTCACTCAGCTTCTATGTGTGTATGTATAGTGCTTGTTTATTCCCAGAAGTTTCTTCTGATTTGTTTAATCAGCATATTTTCTCATCAAACACAGGTCTCTCGCTTTATAAACTGACTTAAATGCTCCTTTTCCTTGTAATGAAAAGCAGAATATGACTTAATAATAAAGTCATATTCTGATTTTCATTACTTCAACTTTACTTGAGATTTTTTAACATTGGTAAAAGCAGAGATAAACTTGGGCTCAAGGTCAGAATATTTTATTATTATATTTTAGTGCTTGATCTTTTTAATGCATGTACGTGATTTGCATGGCATTCTGTGCCTGGCGATAGCATTAGCGTTAACAGTGAGTCTTGGTTGCTGGGCGACGGAGCGGCTCCTTGGGTTAGACATTTTGGCACAGCCTTTGTGGACCACAGAGGCGACACAGAGGAGCAGCCTCCGTTGGCTGGGGTTGGGACACAGCTTATGTTTCTCTGTCTCTCTGTGGCCTGTGAATGCCTCAGGATCCTCCTGGAGGATCTGGAGGAAGTGTCTGGGGTGAGGGGAAACTGGGAGTCCCTGCTCTCACTGCTGATAAAGCTTAAGAAAATGGATGATGGATGGAAGGTTCCCAAGTCAACATTTTGTCCGCAATGTCATAGAAATAGGAAAATGATTACCGTATTTTCCGGACTTTTAGCCGCTCCCCTATATAAGCCGCATTTGCTCTATTTTTAAAAAAACGATAATAAAACAATACATAGGCCGCACCTTTTGTATAAGCCGCAGAACTCTTTCCTTGACTTTTGGCATCGCATGATCTCCCGCTGTCCCCTCCAGCGTCTCACCGTACATTCATTGATGTTAAGCTTGCGTGCAGCGCGCGCGGTTTCCTAGCAAGATCGATGGCCTTCAGCTTAAAACTTGCTTCATACGAACTTCTTCGTTTGGGTTCCATAATGATGGGGCAAGAATTTGAAAATAATTTATAGTTGTGTAATTTGTCGTCCGTGTTCTATTTGCTAGCTGAATAAAAAAGCAACATCTGCTTCTTTGCTTAACTTTTCTGTAGTTTTGATTCTAATTCCGGTTAGTTCGCCCCTAGCGGTGAAAGAAAAAAACCACAGAAAAGCCGCAGCCTCTAAATAAGCCGCATGGCTCAAAACATCTGACAAAAGTAGCGGCTTATAGTCCGCAAAATACGGTAAGTGCATCTGAGAATGTCCAAAATTGAGAGAGACAAGTTTCACAATGGGGAAATAACTTTTATTTGTAAAGTAAAACATTGTTAGGTAATCTAGTAAACAGTACCTACATTCTCAATACATTTGACTTGGTTTTAATTAAAGCAAACAAATGAAAACAAAGTGTTCTGAGTCCTTATTCCTTGTTTTACATAAGGCACATTTTCCCTTTGAAGAATCAATGCCAAACAAAGTAGAATTAACTTTTGTAGTGCTGCCAAGACTAAGCTTCATACACACTGCAATAAACTTCAGTACAAGACAACACAAGTAAATTAGCTCTGTCTAATATAGAGATTGCCAGAACAGGCTGAGTCTTGTATAGTTTGCCTGAGGGTGGCTTTCTCTGCGCCTTTGGGATGTTCGGGGTGCTGTCACACAGTGGGTACAGGCAGGCTGATTTGTCACAACTTGCACCGTGTTTATGTACTTTCGTATTATTTCAGTGGCTTCGCGCTGCCACAGCCGGAAGGAACGTGTCGTCCTCACAGCCTGTCAAGCTGAGTGACATGTGCTGGCCTAGCCTCAAACACCTAAGGGGAGAAATAAAGGGCCCACAAAGCACAGTGGAGGTCAATAGCTTCATATTGTAGCCTTAAGGATCCAAAACGACACACACAGTGATTGAGCAAACTCATCACTTCCACACATGACGCAATGTCTCGTAATACTGTGGCCTAAATCAGGAGCGTGTCCCAATGATCTCAATCTGGATTACGGGGAAGAAGTGATGGAATTTTAAATAAAACCTTCCAAGTGTTCTGTCTGACAATCTGTTCTTTACATGTTGCAAGCGTCAGAAGATATCTATACTGTTATTTATACTGAGTTAGCCTTTGCGCATTTCGCATGAGCTCTACCATTTCATCTGTTGAGCATCTTATTTGCTCAAAGAAATTACTTCTTTCACTTGTAATGAGATTTAACGAGTTTGTTTGTTTGTCACGACGTAATTTATGGGGGTGGCTCCGACATAACGCTCCTTTCAGTTGTGAAAACCATTTCCAGTTCCATTGTTACAACCGGTGTTCTCTCCCGCGGGTTTGAAATAAGTTCTGACTGAATTCTCCGTGCTGCTTCGATCAATCAAAATATCGCTTTTACTCCTGATAATTTGACTGTAATTAGCTCATTTTCAGCACTAAAGTTGTTTGTACTAACTGTATAAACTAGAAAGCAAGTCAAGAATCAGTATTTTGTAAATTTTCTACAAACCTCATTAAAATTGCAAATGTCTTCAGTGAAAAAAAAACATATTGGAATACTATTTTAAGTGTTCTTTGTAATTTAATATGTGTAAAGTTTGTCTAGAAGAAACAGCTTAACCTGATTATAATGAACTTGAATGGGTGTTTTATGTTTTTTTTCCCATTTGGCTCATTGTAATCATGCAGTTAAAAACATTCAAGGGAAAAAGTTATCCTTGGAAAAACTTAGAGAATGAAGGGAAAGGCAAACTCGTGTCTCGCCAGTGTCTGATCTGATTTGGTGGCGCACAAATGTACTACTTTAGATGTATATTCCCCATTACATTACACTGATGTTCTGTCTGTGGTTGTTCACTACATATAGTTGCTAAGGCTCCATCCATCCATACATTTAAATTGGATTTTGTGGAGCCAAACGTTGATCTGATTAAACTTTTTCAAATGCACTTATATCAAAAGCATTTTCTCAAAATCTATTAGGACTGTTCAGCCGATGTTATTGTTAAAAATGTGAATCCTGATTTCTACAGTATGCAGACAATTTCTTCATTAAATTATTCATCACTGAATAATTAAACTGATAATAATGGCACTTTGTAATCTGCAAAATGAACAGTAAGAGCTTATCATCTGAAGCAGGAAACATTTAATGAAATTAAAGCTGTGGTAGATCAATCTAGAAGAGCACTTTATTTGAATGTGTTATTTTTTATGTTGAAAAAGGAATACATTTGGTTTATGTTTGGGGCTTTAAAGTGATTACCATTAACATTGAGATTATGATACAGAAAGCTATGCATATTGATGTTTTCCATCACATTTAGCTTATGCTGAATAAAACATATCGACAATTGTTATTCATTTTGTGTCACTATATGATGAATTCCTTTTTAAAATTCACATCCTGTCTCAAAATGTCCACATAATGAGACGTGGTGGCATGAGTGGTGATTAGAGTAGCAATTACTAAAACACGGTCTAGTGCTTTAATTAAGATTACATGATCATATCCTTAAAAAGCCTGCGGTATAGTTCAAAGTTCAACTCATTACACTAACATTAACATCGTAATGAACAATTATTTGTAATGTCTTACCCTGATTAGGAAATACCAGTAAATGACAGGAATACACATCAGCAGAGTGGTTAGCACCGCTGCTGAAGAGGTTGTGTGTTTGGTCCTAAAGCAGGATTCTAAAATGAAATGCTACATCTCCATCAGATAAACGAGCTGAATCTAAATCTATTCTCTGGTTGTGAATGCGAGTGAATGACCGTTAACCTACTGAGTTTTGGAACTGTTCGCCGTCGTAACACCCACAAATGCTGTGATCCCCGCAAATGGAATAAACCACGAATGTAATACAAAGGTTTTAAAGGTAATAAACCCACAAACATAATAAATTCCCACAGACGTAATAATGGTATGATTACGGCTTCCAATTGAAAATGTTGGTCAGTTGTGGTGTGTGTTTTGTTTTTAATTATTTCTTTATTTAAACAAGTTAGAACTGTAGAATAAATGTTTCACGATGAACCCTTGGACCTTATAACAGTATCTTAATGATTAAACAGTACCATTTTGTAATGTATTTCAAATGTAACTATACACTGTAGTCTGTCATAGGAGGAGGTTTCTGTCTTTTCAGTACTGATGGTGGATCCATATTTTACTAACTGACGAGGAATCGAAAAGTAAAAAAGTAAAATTGTACTAATAAATAAAAACATTTTTGAAATACATTGTTCTAGTATAAAACATATTTCACTCTCTGCAAATGAAATGTTACAATAATGTTCAAGCAGGGGTAGACTTGAAATGATGCATGCCAAGATAAAACTAGTAGAACACTTTCAACAAAATTGGAATCAGTATCAGAAAAGTATGGTAATTCTTGCGATAGTATTACTTGGCATCGAAACTACAAATCATGGTATTGCTCATCACTAACTTATCAGTAGCATTTGGTTCAAGTACCAAACACTGAAAAAAATCATGTGAAATGTTACATTTCTGAAATTGTTTCCGAAATGGTTTTGACTCAAGAAAGGCTAAGTGTTTTGGCATTTTCCATTTTCCTTAGTGTCGAATTTGAAATTTAGTATCATGACAACCCGCAACCAGACTGGACAGCTTCAGGTCCTGTGAAAGCATCTTCCAGAGCTCTTTAGAAATAGTAGAAATATCTTGTCTCCTGTATACAAACATGTCACTGAAGTTGTGGCTTTTGTAATTCATAAAAACATGTTTGTAAATGGCCCAGGTGTAAGAACCAGAGAAAAAGAATGCCTTTTATCAAGCTCAACGTGATGATACTGTGTCAGCAAAGGCCGTGATGGCGCTTTCTACATCAGAAGTCAAATGACAGCTATGGAACGAGGCAAGATGGATTTGTAAATCCACGTTCCAGTGCAGGAGTCTGTGCATATCTAGTGAAGTGGTCTTTGGAAAACAAACATTGGTTCCCTTTCCTTTCCATGCCTCAGACCATTGGGCCAAATTGGCTTTCATGAACTTAGACTGTTTCAAACAGTGCACATAAGCCACAGGAAAAGCGGACATATCCAGCAGATATTCACTCAAAAAAGTCACAAAGTTCGCAAAGGGGCAAATGCACTGAAAGTAAACACAGATCCTCTGCCTCTGGGACACATCAACCTGGGTGTCATTTCATTGGCCCAATATTCATAGTATAGTATGCAACTATACTAACTCTAAATGATGACGTACAGAATGACTTTGTGGGATGTACCACTGAAGTCCTCGCGCTTTGAAACCTACATCAGAAATGTTTCAATGCGAGTGTTACAGCATAAAGTCTGGCTTCCCATCCATAGTAGTTCACACGCTAACATTCAAAAGTGACTTTAATGTGGCAAGGGAAAGAAAGAAAAGTAAAGAAAAAAATAATGAATGAAATATGTATTATCCAGTGTTTGTTCTTTTGAAATCATGAATAAGGATGTAATACAAAGTGATTTATATTCAAACATAAGGACATTTAATTATTCTTTTTTTTAGAAAGACAGCTTTTTCTCAGGTTTCTCATTAAACCATATACAGTATGTAAATTGTAATTTAACATTTTGTTTTTAAACCAAAATATTGATCTAAAATGGCTTGATAATAAGTCTATTGACCGAAATGAATGGCCCTGATTATTGTTATTATTATTTTATTATAATGGCAAAGAGCAGTGGGCAGAGATAGGGGGAAGGTGAAAAGACATTTTCTAAGCAGTAGGACAATACAGGATCCCTCAAACATGCATTACTCAATTGCAATACAACTTTGAGTAAGTTAATGATGAAGGAACGCAGTTTCTAATTATGTTACAAGCTCATAAAGGCCTATGTTACATATACAAGAGGAGATACTGTCGTGAAAGGATTAAATGTTTGTCAGTCTTCCAAATCACGTATGTGGTACCAAAAGTAGCTTACTTACAACAACAATTAAAGAATACAATACATTGAATACATTGTTTGAATTGAATGGCGCAGTTTATGAAATATGTCAGTTATAATTACTTTAAGACTTTTTTTTCTCCTTACAATTATGGTTTTATTAGGAATTTTTCTTTATATACGGAATTTCCTCTTATAAAAGGGAATTCTCCAGCTGCTTGATATGCTGTACAGAAAAATAAAGCTGTAACCCACTTATTTCCAGTCAAATCAATCATTCTGGGAAACATCAGGTTCAGTTTGTACTCCAAATCCACAAATAAAAAATTACCCTAAAATAAATTTTAAAAATGGATAGGACTTTTTTGTGGATTCCACCTGGAAATGTTTTCTTTATTACAAGTCCCTAAAACTCATTTTTAGTTAATTTACCTTCAGCTTTTAAAAGAGAATTGTCAAAACCCAACAGATGCTCATTTTACTGTCAATCAGGCGATCCCTCCAGACACCAGCCGATTGTTTGTACTCCAGAGGGTTCAGGAACAGCTTCACTTTTAAATGGGGTCATTTATTCAGGCTTTTTTTGAAAAACAGGCCCAAGTAAAAGGGGTTGAATATATTCTTATCATTCTTGTATTTACTTTGTACAGCCCGTATTCACAACAGCAGTCGCCTCGCAAGGCTTCACAAAATTGTTGATTTAAGTTAGAAAATCAAACAATGAAACAGCCAATGTTCAATAACAAGCAAATTAACCAACATTTACAGAAAATAGATTACTGCCCCAGGAAAAAAATCTGCTATAGCAACAAAACAACTTTAAATGCTTCTCACAACTAATGTTTTGGCAATCTAATAATACGTTTATGCAAATACAGTGTGAATTAATCAAAGTTGTTCCAATCCATAGATCAACAATTTAAATGAACAGTAGTGCGCGATGTCAGGCCTGAATACTGAAGCTTTCTATCTACCATTAGTCATACATAATTGCTGCCTGCATTAAATTAGAGTGATGTTAATGGTGCCAAGAACGCCTCAGATGTGGATATGGGTTTTGTTTGTTTCACGCTTTGCACACGGCCCCCTGTAAAAATGTAATTGGTTGAATTATAGCGACAGGAAGTGTGGGTCATTTTGTGTGGACTTGTGAAAAATGCCCAGCCCTGAGACTTTTATTAAAAATTGATCGTTGACTGTATGTGGTAAAAATGCTGCACTATATTTCCTGAGGTGTTTTTTTTCTTAAATTACAAGTTAAAATGACTGCTTTAGGGTGAGAGGATTAAACATGCAAAGGTTTTTGTTTATCATTCATTCATTTGTTCAGCATGGTAATGTGCAAACACGGCCGTTATGTGTGGATTTGCATTCGCATGTAGGGAGATTACTTTTTGGAAGCTTTTAACCTTTTAGCCTTACTTATATTATTCAAGTGGATTTTCACTCCATCCAATTAACGGTGTTAATTTAAAACTGTTAATGAATTCAAGTAAAACAAAATGTGTGCTGTTCTCCAAAATGCGCGCTAGTGAGGCAAAACATGTATCTATTCTTACGCTTACACAAGTACCCTATTGCAAATACTTGAGAATCTGGATCGATGATAATCTCTCCTTCGACAAACACGTAGAAGAGCTGACAAATAAAGCCAGATTGTCATTCTTCTTTAAAAATAAAACGTGCATTCCTATTAATTGTTGAAATGTAACCTTAACCCAGGTTACATTTCTCTCAGTTCTGGGTTATGGGGATATTATATACCGTATATGCATTCAACAGCGGTAGAATCGGTCTGAAAACCTCAGTTTATCACTCGACATTAGGTTCATTACAGGAGAAGGATAAAGAACCCACCACTGTGAATCATACTCTAAAGTAGGACAGCAATCATTGGATGCAAGGAGAGAACAGCACTGCCTTTTTATTTATTAACAAAGCTCTCATTGAGGTTTTGCCTGGTTATTTAATACGTTTACTGAACATCAGATCAGGTGTTGACTGAGTAGAATCGCAGACATTTTTATTTTAAAGTCTTACAAAGCCAATACTGAGCTAGGGGAAAAGGCTTTCAGGAACTTTGCTGCCGATCTATGGAACAAAATTAACTCAAATTATTGTAAAAGCCTATACTCAGTACCAGTGCTCTTGTTTTTAATGATTTTATTCCACATTGTGTGTTTCTATAAATTAATTTTGTATTGGTTATATTATTGAATGTTTTATTTGCATTTTATCTGCATTTGTTTGTTTGTGTAATTTGTAATGGTGTAAATGTTTTTATGTGCTAACAAGGCGCTCTTGTAAAGGAGAGCTTGGGCCCTGATGAATGAATATGACATTGTGATAAGGATTTGATATTCACCTACATCTTTAGTAATTTAGGAATAATTTGTTTTTTGACTGTCTGAACGAAAAAAACGTGTTAGTTTTCTGTTTACACTGACAGTTTACCTGTATTCACTGTAATATTGCTAATGCAAATAGTGCTTTTCTTTTTGTAAGTGCACGATGGATTAGAATTCAATGGTAATAAATGGTGTTGCATGATCTAAAATGCTTTCTGTTACAGGTGAGCAGTGTCCAGTTTTGTAAAAATCATGATCTCGTGCATTGAGAATGAAAAGGACATTAAGACAGAAGCACTCTGAGAGAAGGTCACAGGTCTACACTTCTAATGTAAGGAAGAGATTGTTCAATAACGGTTTAATGTATGCTTCTTATCACTTATTCATGCAGCTCTGTGAATTCTAAATGATTTCTTTCTACAGAAAGCCTGTCCTTGTGTGCTGTCAATAGAAGCTTGTGTGATGTAGAGTGCCCCTTGAGGAAGACTCATATGATCTGCTTACAATGTAAGTATGCAATAAGCTACTTCTTTAAAAACTCAGGTTTGCATTGATTTAATAGTTTTTCATAGTTTTTTTGTTTGATAAAATAATTTGCACACAGCGTCAGGAGGAAAAGTGTTATTGGACTAATCAAAATAAATAACGTCAATGTTTGCTGTTAGAGGAGGCCAGTACACAACACACTGGTGTCCAGCTGTTAAAAGCAGCTCAAATCATCCTCATCATCACATCTCATCACAGCTTTTTTTAAACTGTTTTTTTATTTCTTGCTTTATTCCAATAAGTCTTATTTCTTTTTGTTTGGATTCAGGAGCTAGCTGGGCCACAGATCAATGTCCTGTGAATCTGCTTGTGATCAATTATAGCCAGCAATGAATTGACATTAATTAACAGAATAAAGATGCAGAACTTGACTTGACAGAACTATGTTTTTTGTCCTTTGGGGTTAGTCTAGGCCCTAGACTCTAGGGCAGGGGTGTCAAACTCAAATCCACAGTGGGCCAAAATGTAAAACTTGAACAAAGTCGTGGGCCAGTATTGAACAAATGAAGCTTTTAATATTGACCCAAACAAGATTTGCTTTAACATTGAATATGGAACAAGCAACACTTATTACTATACAATATATAATGGGATTTGTAGCAGTAACGATGAATGAATGCGCTGTATAATACCGGCGTGTATAATACCGGCGCGCCAAGCCCTAGTAGTCATTTGGTATAGCCTCTCGGGCCAAATATAATTACACTGCGGGCCAAATTTGGCCCACGGGCCAGAGTTTGACACCTATGCTCTAGGGAGTCAGTGATTGTGTTATTAGCAGTTAATATGAATAAAAATAGGAAATGAATACAATCAATAATACAATATGATAATCAAGGTATCTAAAACATTTTGTAGGTTAACTAATTATTAAGGTATAAGTTCTGTACACTTATTCAGCTCTATTAATTTAATCACACACTATAAGTTGAAGTATGTGATAACTTTTAAGTAACTTAACACATAGCTTCTTATGTAATCCGTTTCGTCATAATTTATAAGTTCACAGAACTTGTTCGGGTTTACAATACAGATAAAAATATGCAGATCACAACATTTGAAAAAAAAACATGCAAACATGCAAATGGCTCGCTACAGTCCCAAATGCAAACATTAAAATAGATAGTACTTTATTGTAAGATCCAGGATCTGAAATGTGTTTGTCACACAAACACAATCACATTACAGACAAACAGAGCATGTAGGACATCTAAATAAAAACAAAAACAATAAACAAAACACAAACTCCCATTGAGACATCAATGATGTTTATGTGTATTTTGTGGCTGAAGTTTTAGTTTAGTTTTAAGATGGACTGATGTATGTATTATAACCTGGGTATAATTCAGTAACCAGGATAAAACTAACTTGGTAATTGAATTAATAATCATATTTTCAACAAGACTGTTTTTACTGGTATAATGGCCAGAGTTTTTATAGTTGTATCAGCAAATGATGAATTTTGAAAAAGTTAGTCAATAGATTATACTGAGGTGGAAATATGGCTCTTAAAAAAATAAGTTAATAAAAATGTAATAAAGAAAGTAATTTGTGTTTAGATTGTACATATTGATGATGCAATAAAAATGGGGCTGTTACAACTGTTGGTGAGGGTGTGGGATTGGAAATTGTACAGCGGTGGAGATATCAACGCTGTTCTGTTTTGTCACTACTCTGCGACAGGATCCAGATTTGAGAAATCTGTTCACCCGGGGGGAACGAGGCCGCAGGGGAAAGAGCCCGGGGGTGGAGGGGCAGGATTTGTTTTTGGAGACTGTCTACATCATGGCACATTTTGAGCCGCTCTACTTGTTTACTGTCCTGTCAGCAAAACAGCTGTTGAATACATCTGTGACCGGGCTCTGAACAAGCGCCTGCTTAGTCAAAAATGTGTCGCACTGAGGTGAAAGGTATTAAAGTTTTTGCTGTTTTTTACCAAGTCTTTTATTTTAAAATGATTAAATGTTACAGCTTTTTTAGCGGTAAGACCCCTGCCCTGCCTCCCGTGTCCATGTACACTGGTGTTTGAATGAGAGATGTGGGACAATGGATGGAAATTAGCCCATGGTTATAATCCAGTGTGTTTACAGCATCTATCAGGTTCACTAACAATGTCCCGACCAAATAAGGAAAACATTCTGTGTATAAAAATATGATGCAGCCGTGGTTACCTTTGATATAGAAGAGTGGAGAAACACAAAACGTAAAAAAATATCTTTCATAACAATCGAAAAACATTTCTTCTTGTTTCTCTCTGTTTAGCGAAAACAAGCTGATGGAGACTCACCACTGGCTGCCATGGCGACTTGCTATAAAGGACTTGTAAGAGACCTCTGAATACGCTCATAGACTCAGAGAAAACAGATATGTTTGTGGATCAGACAATGTCCAGTCTCCTGCAGAGGTCAGAGCTTTGTGTAGGACATACTTCTATTCAGGCCGGGCTTGTGGGTAAGGGGTTCAAAGGTCACGAGCTGTCAGGCCACGAGCATGCTGGTTAATGAAGCATCAGACACAGCTGGTGTGGTCCAGGGCAAGCCCTGAGTCCCAACCGCAAATCAAAGTTCAAAATTATTTCAGATTAAATGAGTAATTCTTATAGCACAAGAGTGGGGGAGTGCACAAGCTATATCCGGACTCAAGTTTATTAGAGGTTAAACTTAGTTTTGAAGCTATAAAGACTTTAAACTGGTGGAAAGATGACAAATGACTCGGGAAGTGTGGATTTGACCAGTTGGCCGCTTCGTCAATGTTTCCGTGCAAAGGAAAAATGCGGGAGGAGAGAAAGAGCGGCAAAGCAGACCTCATCAAGTAATGCACAGGGCAGTACAATGAACGGCGAAGGGTAGCCCAGGGGTAATCAATAATTTGAGCCACCAATCTGTTCCAGGTGCTTTATGATGTGACTGGCCTAATTATCACGGGATCAATAAAATAGTTTGTTGTGCAGAAGAATAGCTGAGGGCGGGGTAATTGGTTTCTGCTGCTGCATCGAGTTAATGCATGTATTTTTACAAACGAGGCACCATGGACGGGAGGTAATTCTTATGGTGTAAGCTTGATTTGTCCCACAGTGTTCCTTTCCTTTGGGTTCAGCGCCAGTACTCAGAAATGTCCAAAGGTTTATTTGCATTTGCATACATCATTAAGCGTTCACAAAGAGAGATTTGGCCGATTTGAGGGGAAAGGAGCAGAATGTGTTGTGGGCTCAAAAGAGATTTGGGTCAGAAAAGAAGAGTCGCTTTTTCTTTTATACAACTTTTTTGTTAACAAACTAAAGTGCTGGTGAAAGTATTCAAAAAGAGTGGCTGTTGAATACATTCGTGTCAAAGTTATGATGTATTTGAATTTTAAATTCTAAAAGCATGAGCCGCACTTAACTTTTGAGTGTTCTCGAATTGAAATTTTAAATATTATTACGGTTAGTGCTGCCACCTTTTGATTGTGACTTGCTGTTTTCCTGTGGAGCATTTCACGATAGAATTTTCTTGCTATTCACAGGTTTTAGGCAAACAATTACTTCCAGATCTGAAGGTTTTTATGAAGAACTTTTCCCATTCAAAAGATATAATATGTTGAAATTGTGTTATGACAACAAAGGACATGACATGTTAGATGTTGGTCATGGAAAATAGTTCCTCTCCCTGAAATTGAAGTTTTGGGTTTGATCCTGTCCTGTGGACATTTACGTCTAAGCATCTTCATCCACAGCCGCTCTCCGTACGGACAAGCCCTCAGAGCTTGTCTGCGGATGAGTGACTGATCCTAAAACACCCAGACATTACACTAAGGTTAAGTCTGCAAGTATAGGCTAATAATGTTTCTTAGCATAGCAGTAGAAGTTTAACGTGTAAACTAGCATTAGCCAGCTGCTAAGTACCTGAAACAAAGTGCTCACTGGACAGTCTGGAGCGGTTTCTGTAAATCCACTGGTCCTGACGGGAGTAATTCATTTCTTGCAACAAACAGGGTCTCTGGGAATTGTCCTGAGTCTATGCAGCGGCAGCTTACATCCTCGAGATGGCAATAGCAATGAGTGTGTCACGTTACTTCGGACCCATGAATAGCCTTTTCCAACATTCACCTGGGCCATAAATTCTGGAAGACATGGTGACTCGGTCTGTTCACGCACAATGTAAACTACTGTAACTACTGTAAATGCAGCTTGGAGTGTCCTGGTTTGGTCCTGGTTTGGTCCTGGTTTGGTCCTGGTTTGGTCCTGGTTTGGTCCTGGTTTGGTCCTGGTTTGGTCCTGGTTTGGTCCTGGTATTTCATTACACTTACCATACAAAAAATGGTTCAAATGGCTTTAGAAATGAATAAAGATTTTAAATGGTCCTTTTTGTCTATAGTTTATGCCAAAATGTCGCCAAAAAACAGTAAAAAGTAGAAAAACTATTTTTTTAAAAACATTTTCTCGGGCCTCTGCTGCTGGTGAGGCTGAAAGCTGCTAATAGGTGGAAGCAGGTTTGGGGAGTTGTGTGAGAGCTGTAATGAGTGTGACTGCAGAGGCCGGGGTTTGCCAACCTGGTGCTCCACAGTGAGGGGAACCATCAGGGCCTGCTGTAGTTAGACTTACTCATTCTGTGCATTTACAACTCTCACTGTCCTCCTAAGTTACTTCAGACAGTTTTATTATGTGTTTTATACATACTGTGGTTTGTATTTGAAGTTGGTAGCTAGTTATATTTTATTTAATCATACTATTCTTGAAAACCACTGCTTATGCTACCCCTAAATCAATTAATCAATCAATCAACCTTTATTTATAGAGCCCTTTACAACACTCAAAGTGACCAAAGTGCTTCACAATAAAACTTCAAGGCAATACAAAACACAAGTAAAAACAAACTGCACAAAATAAACTCACTGCACTACTTAATGTTGAAAGCCAGTCTGAATAAATAAGTTTCAAGCCTAGATTTAAAAAGGCTAAAGTCTGTGATGGTCCGCATGTCAGGGGGCAGTTTGTACCAGAGTCTGGGACCAGAAGGCTCACAGAGAAGGCTCGATCCCCCCAGTGTTTGAGTCTGGCTGTGGGGACTTCCAGCAGAAGTTGATTAAAACATAACCTGTGCTAATACTACTGATTCAATCATCCAAAAATAAAATATACAAATAAATAACTTGTGAGGCATATATTTTATACTTGTATAAAATGCCAGATAAATTTGGAACAGGGCAGTCAAAAAATATACACTAATCAATATATGTAGTATTAAAACTAGACATTAGAACTAAGCATATCAATGTTGACAAAAAATTAAAATAAATAAATAAATATGACTAAATTGAGTTTGAACTAAGTTAGAACTCAATTATTATATATTTTTTAATTACAATAATTTATTTAAAAGTTTCATCATTGTCGTATCAAAATCAGTACACGGTATCAATAATTTTCCTTGGTGTTGCGTTTGAGTTTTGAAATTCTACTTTTTGACAACATTTTGTCCGAATAATTAAATACTGATCCCCCATTCTTTCCGTAATTGGCAATGTGCTTTTCATTTTATTGGCGCACGACTATTTGTGAGTTTTTGAATCACTGCTGCCCCCCAACATGTTTCTTGTGGTCAAGTTTATGCAGACACTGGCCATTCCCTTTTCTTTTCTTAGCTGTAGTCACATTCACCTCCCACAGACCTTAAAGATTCTTGCTATCGATGCCCAATTCACAAACTTTCCTAATTGCGGTTTTCAATTGAAGCTGAAAGTGCTGAGTAAGTTGTTTGGAGACAGTTGGTTTGTGGCCCAGGGTCAGGGCTGTGGAGTCTCCTCAGGTCAACAAAGGAGCTCGCCTCATTAGTTAGTTAGTAAGCTGTGACGGGATGCACATTTCATGCCACATTTTCTTTGGGAGTTTGCCTCTGTAATGTCTACTGCATGTGGATCTGCGGCCAATTAGCTTCTTAGTCTTCTGAAATGTTTTTGTGGTGAACATTTTTGCCTCATTGTTTCTCTGTCTTTTTGTTTGTAAGTTTAACAGTGATTCTGCCAAAAAATAAATGAATAAAAGATCAAAGTCATCCATAAAAAGAGATGAAAATCTAGTCAATTGCTCAGTTTTGTGGCATAACAGACAACAGGGTATAGATTGTGATATCACGCCAATGCCAAGGCCCATAAACAACAAGATATGGCTGATAACCTAAAGCTTAAAACTAGTTACAAACATTTTTAAAGCTCATTCATGCTTCATTTCTGTTTATAAACAGAACTGCGCTTTCCATGCGTAGTTGCTGTCACTGTATTTATACTTTCAACCGTTTCTAATATGTCCTTTATGTTAAATAACCACCAGAGGGTGAATTGTAACACAATGGGAGAAAAAGAGCAACACGTACTGTCCACAGCCATCAACACCTGGACTACAGTTCTGCTGTATGCATCCACAAGGAGACGGACAAACTGACAGACAGGACAAAGGAGGCGATGTTGAACCTGCAAGTTGAGCAATGCAATTAACACAATTAAATGCCCTGTGTTAATAGGATAAGGTGTACTTTATTGGGAGGGTTCCATTTCTAGCTCCACCATTTTAGATCTTCACCTATTGTTTCAGGTTGGGAATTATTATTTTTTTTACTCCTTCTGCTTAGGTGCCTATTTTTCCAAAAACGCCTGAAAAAATGACCCCCATTTAATACTGAAGCTGTTCCTGAACCCTCTGGGGCGCAAACAATTGGCTGGAGCCTTTGTGAAGCTGAGACTCTGGCGTTTTGGAGTCTTGAAGAACAACACATCCCATCTAAACCAGCAAGTAAGCACTTTTGGAGAACCCCAGCATATGGACCCATTCACATATAATTAGATAATTCTGTGACCAATTGTGAATACAAATGACCTTCCACCTTGTGTTTTACTTGTATCTGAAGTTTTTACATTTCAATCCTCGCTGGTAAACTTGTCTAATCTGCTGTTCACTCTCATTTCATTAGGTGCGTAATTGCATGTGTTCCTATGTTTACCTGACTTAATAAGCATTGTCTTTGTGTGCATCACCTTCCCCTGCTCCCCACCACAATAATAATAAACCTAATATAATTTGTTGGGTCGTGAGTCCATCTCCAGTTTGCTGTGTATCATAAGCGTTTGCAGCAGCCCTTGTAATTCATTGTAAATATGATTGATGGTGGGGAAAACACCCTGAGACAGTATTGCAATCAGTTTCATTTGATTTATTGTCTTAGCCATGTTTTGGTATGCGTGGCGTGGCAATTGGAACAAGCCAAAGTTTGTGCATGAGGGCTTAATCCTTCTTATCCTCCTCTGTACACACCAGAATCATATTTCATTAGTGTAATTCACATTGAAGGTCATCTTTGTAAAATGACTGTGGAAAGAAACGTTTTTTTTTTATGCCGAAACTTAATTAAAAGTTGGATGCATAGCTTTTTGGGCTAAGCTTTCTTTCCCTCTTTTCATTCTATCATCTGATAATCAATAGAAGTAAATCATGGTGTCATTACATTGGACGACAGCAGGCTGGAAGGGAATGTAAGCAGAGAAGCCAAAAAGTCATAGATGAATGAAAATATTGTTATAATAGTAACTTTTGAAACACAAAGTTGTTCATTTAAATTAATACTCAGGTAAAATATTGTTAAAAGCACTAAACAAAGCTTAAAAATACCCTGTTCCTTTCTGTTTTAAATGTTTAAAAACGGAAAAAGCCAAACAAAATCATATACTAGACCAGTAGTATTGAAAAATATGTTCAGATGAAACATATTGGCTCTTGTTTTGCTGCTTCCCTCCTGTTATCCAATAATCAACAAGCAGTTTGTAAATCATCTTCAGTCCATTCCATCAGACGGCAGCAGACTGGAACAAATGCAGAGAATAAATAGACCTATCCTGGCGTGGCATCTGAGTTACTGGCAAGGTTACCTTAGGAGCCACCTTTGGACTGCCATTTCCACACTGTCTGATCTATGGCGTTGGGAGATGTTTCTTTACTCTGTGTGATCTAGTGTACATGCTTTAGAGCTTCACTAATTACTAATGGTGATTTAATGCAAGTGTGTGGCCATTTCTCCCTCACTGGCCAGTCCCTGCTCTGTTGTCCTTGTAAATTAGGTGTGCACCACTGATTAATGGGTAACAGCCACTATTCCGAAGAGAAGCTGCATCAGCAAAGAGTTGAATTAAATGCCTGTCTCAATTGCTTAACAAACTAATGAGCCTTAACACCAGATAACTTTATTAAACCATACGTAATAGGACTCAAAACGAACAGGTTTTCTTGGCGTCATTCAGGATTAAGGTTGGTAATTAAAAAGGCCAGAAACGTAAATATCACCGTATACATTAGAATAATTGTGGTAACATACTTGATATTTGATCTTCTCTACTGGCATGCTGCCGCTGTGTGCTTGGGCAAGGCACTTCACTGACCTGGAAATTGACTAATTGGAGTACTGAAAATTTGCAGTCGAGTAAAACTACAGTTTTGGTCCAAAAAGGTACTGAATTACAAGCACTGCTGCCAAAATTGTACCAGGTAAAATTAAAAAAAAATACTACTTAAATTACTATTTAAAATTAAACTAAAACAAATTTTTATTGCAACATTTTAGAGCAGTGTTATAGAGCGGAATGAGGTTGTTTTAAATGACAATCTGCTTATTCCCCGAGCTGAGCCAATCAGAACTGGGCAGGTGCTGTAAGTGTATTTGTAGGTGTAGAAAATAGCAGATACAGCAGTGAGACGCTTGGGACTTGTGTTGTACGCAGTAACTCCGAGAATTTTGCATTAAAAAATTATTTGTCTACAAATGTCTACAACTATACTCAATTACAACATACATTTTCTAAAACTCTTACTCAGTAAAGTTACCCCAAATTAAAATGTACTGTATTAAGATGTATAATTTGTGGTGCATTGCGATCTGCAGTGAATAATACAGGTTAACTCCTTAACTTGCACACTTGTCATAAAGAAAGCAAGATGTGTGGCGTGAGATGACAAGGCAAGGCAGCAATTTGTCGCTCATTTTTAGAGGTGCTGGTGTATTTCCTGCCAAAAAAAAAAAAAAAAAAAATCTCCTTCACTCTCAAATTAATTGCTTCTATCAACTGGTTCAATTCCTGAGCTCCAATGCGAAAGACAAAGTGCAGAGCCAAACATGGTGCCCTCTGCCATCAATCATGGCTCTGTATTAACTACCCCGCCTCCCGTCGCAAAGAAAACAATTAAAGTTAAACTTGTTGATTTGTTATGGTGGACCATAAATCACACCGCTATGTGAAACCCACCATCTCCTGGGGCCCGTTTCGTGTTCCTCGATCACTGAGCCGAGGTTAGCCAGAGCTAGTCACTGCCTTTATATATATCCCGTTTGTTTTGTCGGCTGAATTAAAATGTCTTATGTGAGTCTGTAAGCACCACATGTCAGCATATAGATAAAACGGGAACAATGTGGCATTACATCATCTGTCATAGCTTGAGTGTAATATATGCATTTATATATACTTGGGTTACGTACTGCACATAATGGATTTGCTATGAAGTTGGATGTGCTTTTTCTCTCAAGAAACTAAGATGCTCGGACAATCTGACATCTTGATAAAAATGCGTTGTCAATTTGTTGTTGACACGACCAGTGAGAGAACAACAAAAAAATTAATAAATAAAAGACATCCAATAAAATGAAGAGTCACGCTGTCCAACGTAAATGCCAAGTTTTCAATCCATTTAACTTCCTTGCATTGTGATAACCATAAGCAGCTGGGTGGCCGATCATTTTGTGGTAAAATAGTACATTTTGTTTTGGCCCGAAAATGTAAAAGGACAAAATCCGACCACTTCACTCCTGCATCTGCAAATGTCGCATGTATGAGGTTGGTGCATCCTGCTGTCTGAAAAAGCTGTGCATGTACCCACATAAATGATGCGTGTGAACACATATTCTAAGGGGTTTGTGAGAGGTCAGCGCAAGTCTTATGTAAGTCCATAAGCTCTCTATGTCAACATACACTGTAGATATATTGCTTTACATTACTGTCAAAGAAAAGCAGGTAGAGGACTAGCAGTGTGGCTGCGATTATGCTTTCTTCAGGGCTTTCCACTGACGCCGGCGGGAAAGAAATGTTGTGTTTGTCTCGGCTGGTGTCATTTTGAGTGGTGTACTGACACATTGTTTTGAACAGCTAAAACTGCAGCGTCTAATGAGCTCCTCTCTGCTCATAATGTGCTCGCTCTCCTCAAACACCTATTGCAAGTTTTTTAGCTCCAACATTTTATCGATTTTTTGTTTGGGTTTTGACAACAATAACACACTCAGACTTCTCCATCACTTTTGGCCATTTCTCATGGAGCTATTCTGGTCCTGGCGTCCTGTCCCCGTCTGGTAGGATAAAGGAGGAAGGATTTGTGATAATATCCAGACTTTGGAAAGCTGACTACAAATGGCTCATCCACTCTTTGGCTTTACCCACAAACACCCACAATTTTAGAGCCCTATTATGTTTTTAAAAAAAAAATGTTGTGTGTGTTTGTTTTACTTTCTCAAAACCATTTTTTTTTTTACTTTTTTTTTTTTTTTTTTTTTTTAACTACAATCATGTTGCTAATAGCCATACTGAGCCACTCCCCACTGTCTCCTTCTCTCCATCAGTTATGATTTGTTTTACAATTTGATTCATAATTTGGTTTGGTACTCTTGTAACAATTGCAGATAGTTCTAATTTTATTCATACATTTGGTACATTTGATGCATTCATGTGGTCCTCGGGTGCTCAGGATTTCGAGATGAGAAGGCGAGGGTCTTCTTTGCACTGTTTTACTTTTATCTCGGAAAGTTTGGAATTTAATGTCGCCAATAATAAACTCACTAGAAAACCTGCTTAACAGCGTTTAGTAGAGCTAACCCCAAAGGTATGTTGTTGTTAGCTTTCTCAAAAACTTAACATTTTTTGTTGAAATACTAATTGCCTGAGAAACTGTGGCTGCCAAGTGGCCCAACATTATCATGTGTTTTTAAACTCTCCGACTGTTCAGAGATATTGGACTGAGATTGACAAAGCACTGCAGCTTGTTTTGGGCATTACCATCCCACTGGGCTTCAGAACTATGCATTGTATCAGGGCCTCAAAGTCAGGTGTGAAAGTTGGGCAGCAGCTTTTGAGCCGAGCTCCCTAGTTTTTTCCCCTGACTTGTGTGAGTGTTCATGTGTATTTTTTCAACTCCCGAGGGTCACATGAACGCAGCAATTGTGTTGTGTCCTGTTTAGATTTGACCGGTATACAAATTTCTACTTTATTACCAGAGTTAGATCATTGCAATGCTGTGATCTATCTTTTGAGCCTTTTAATACCAAAATGATGTTGATCTTGTGACATAAACCTTGACGGGACTCACTACTAAGCTATTTGCAGAGTTTCTTGTTCTAATCAAGTGAAAAAATCCCATATATTCTGTATTTAATGAGAAGACTGAATAAAAAAAACCTGTGCTTCATATGGCTTCTGACTCTTATTGTATGTTTTATTATGAAAGGAAATGAGAGGGGGACCAGGCTCTCAGGTTCATCATCCATATCTAGTGACATTCAGAAATCTCCGCCATAGCTCCCTGATTAGAGCGATAACCAACAAGAGCCAATTTGATAATGAGATACAGCAGAAAGGGTGTCTGCGGCGTTATTGTCCAGCGGGTCAGACTAATGCCCCTGTCTGGGCTTTTTATGGACAGAAATGTGCCTTATAGGATCGAGTGTGCGCTGTCTGCCGAGAAATGAGACTTCAGCACATGTTTCATCAAATTACGAGATGTCAAAACACGAAGACAGACAGCCTCACCTTGTTAAATTGCCTGACAAATTAAGTTAAGAAACAAAACCACACAACTCGCGCAGGCATGACAAAATACCTGATCTCGTTAAAATCATTCTACAGCCCCATAGATTTAGCTTTGAAGACACTCACATTTACATGGCCTCGAGAGGAATTTCTTTTCCGTCAATAATTGAATATGAGTATTTTGTTTTATTGTTGCTAAAGCTAATTTACAACCCGCATGGTTAGCTCTTACAGACCAGAGAAAGAAATGATGATGTTGACACGGGATATTCATTACAGCCGACCATTTCAAACGTCACTCGTGTGGAAAATAATTGGGTTTTTTTCCCATTAATCGTTTGGTTTCCATTTGAAATAAATTACATTCTCTGTAACAATGTCTTTATGTTCAGAATGGGAAAAAAATACATGGGAAATTGTCTATTATAGGAAAATAAATCATTCAGCTGTTCCTCCTAATTGAGTGTGGTTCTGATACTGTTTACATAACGCTACAGTTCTCACAATATCCAATTGAACAAATAGCAAACTTACAAGGAAAATTCAACAACAACTCTGTGAACTCAGACTGGTTATTTTCTTTACACATTGTTTTGTAGTCATGAGTTACATAATTAAATATATATATCTGTTTTCGCTGTTACAGAAATGACGCCGCACCTGTCAGCTCGTCGTAGCTCTTCTCAGGCAGAGGCCATGGATATTATTGCACTGATATCTTCAACGCTATCAGTCCAGGTCGGAAAAAGCGTGTGTTTGTGTGGGAGAGAAATAAGAGAGAGGTTCTTGAAAATCCATGTTAAAGCAATGGGTCCAGTCTTGTTTTTGTTATCACCAAGAGGTCATGTAATTGTGTAAAAGCTATAAATATTATACAAGGGGCAATATAGCAAACAGTAAAACATGCCCCAGGGACACATTCACGACTGCAATAACATTATATTGTGTACATAACATCTGTTTGAATTCAATCACTTCTTTTAGAAGCCAATAGATACCCATTTTTTGAGTATTCGGACAGTATTTTTCTTCATTTCTACTTTACTACTACTACTACAACTCTTCCTCCCCTCTTTAGTCATCTTCAATGTCATATCCCTCGCCACTGGAACCTCAGAATCACATAATTGAATCAACATTTTCAAAACATCTGAAAAAGAAATGTTAACTTTAGATAAATGGTGACGCTTTACAATAATGGCACCCCTGAGTGGGAGCAGTGCGATGGCTGGGGGCACGCGTGTGACCCCATTTTGAATTTTCGTATTCTCATTTTGAAAGCAAAATGGAATAGAATAAAGTGTAATTGCACATCTACTACAGTAGGCAGTGGCAGTGTCATTGTCATGGTTTAGGGTTTTTTGCATGGAGCACGCGCACACACAGTGCAGAGCAGGTGATATGAAGCGCACTGAACAAACCCTCAAGAGACTCCATGGAAACATATTTAGCAGGGATGAAAAGAAAGGCGGGGAGAGAGACGGAGATAATGAGACAAACAAAAGTCACCCGAAAGCTAATAAGACGAGGAAATATGACGAAGCGTATGTAGCGTTTGGCTTCACTGTGACGAAGGTGGGAGACGAGGACAGACCGGTGTGTCTACTGTGTCTTAAAATGTTGGCAGCGGACAGCATGAAGCCAAATACATTTTATAGACAAATGATACCAGAGTGGGCGTATAAAAAACATTTGTTCTCTTCCCATTTTGTCATGTGCGGGGTTTATATGTATTTATAGTCACGGTGGAGAGTAGGGATGCGCAAAGTGTTTTCTTCTTCCTAGGGGGGGCTTCACAGAAAATAATTGAGAAGCACTGAATTAAGGCATCAGTTAATCGTTCATTAAAAAATAAAACACATAAAATGAGTTACCGTGCTTCTTTTTTCCATTTAAATATGTTATGTGTTGAGCCATAAGCAAATAATTTACTTTTAAAATGATCTATTTAAAACAAAAAAGGAGTTTTTTGCTCAACAAAAATCAATAACTATTTATTTTTTATTTTTAATATTTAATTTTTGAAAGAAAATTGCTAAGTGCCATAAATATTGTAGATATATTGATTCAATATTATATAATATATATATATATATATATATATATATTATATATATATATATATATATTATATATATAATATTATTATATATTATATTATTATATTATATTTTTTTTTTTTTTTTTTAATCGATTTTATGTATAAACAAACAAAAAACAGACAGACCAGGTAAAATAGGTCAATTTGTCAAATACAACCATGTTCAGTCCTAATGATGTACCGGTAGTCTATATAATTTGCCCAGTTCCAAATGATGTGCCAATGTGTGTCTTTTTTTTTTCCATTTTAAATGTATTTCGGCTCAGATTGTTTGTGTCATCCATTTTTATGTGACGGCCTTCTTTCCTGCTGCCATCAGTACAGGAAAGAAGACCATTAATTGTGTCCATGGCAGAAGTTTAGAGGTCCAGAGGAAGTTCTGAAGTCAAGAGGAATGCCATTGCCCATCTTTTTAAAACGTAAAATAATTTAATTCAGTGTCTTGTCAATATAAGTAAATTTAAAGTAAACATTTCATTTTTGATCTGTCCATCTAATGTATCTAATACTTTAGCCGATTAAAGTTTTATTTGGGCTGAAGGAATTTTCTCTTTGAAATGCAAGATACACACAGTCACACCATACACCTAAACCATTAAAAGACACCAGGCAAATTGGCTGTCTATCTTCATAAACAAAGAATCCCAACAATGTCTGTTCATCTCCTTCCCGCTGTGCTTTCTGTCTTTCCCTGTGTGTGATCTGTACACTTGTATACAGCTAATCAACAGGTTCATTTCACATTGCAGCCTCCTACATCCAGCTACAAAAGTGTTCTACAGTTTCAATCATCTCTCTAAGTAGTTAGCTTTTAGTGAATGTTAAGCACTTAGCTTTTTAAAATAACAAGCCAATGCATAGGACAAAAAGTTAATTACCTCAGAGACTCTTGACGCAATGTGGGAAATATCGAATCTCTTTACCGGATGCTAATCGCCTCATCTTTCATATAACAGATGCCATATGCTTGCAAAGTCTCTGAAGGGAAGAAGTTGTTCTATGGAGTCTGCAGGTCACGGAGTGGTCAGAAATCCAAAGAGGAAGTATTGACTTGCAGTAGTTCTCAACCTGGGGGCAGCAAAATGATTTCGGGAGTCCACAGATGCTATGAGGGGAAAATTAGAAATGTATACAATAGTATTAAACAATTCTTGAAACCCTTGAAATGAAGTGGTACATGCAAACTATTTTTTGTTGGCCAACCAAAGTCATTTATTTAGGTTAAATCCTCAACATTATTTTGATGGTCACAGCTAAAAAAGGTTGAGAGCCACTGGACTATAGATACACGGAGGGACCCAAAATAATAGAGGTCTAGAGTTGGTGTACAATATTCAGCGTGCATCTAGTGCATCTTGCCAGCTTTGCCTGAAGGGTTTACAGTCAGGCGTTAAGCAGAGAGGCTGGATCCCTATCTCCGCCAGCTCTTGTCGAGCTTGTCGCCAGTAAAAGCACTCTGGCTGGTCCTCATTTTCATATTTGGCATGTTTTCAAACCCACGCCATCGTCGGGTGGTGCAGCTTTGCTAATGAGCTTACCATGAGAGGAGTAAAAAGTCCACCTGCTCGCTCAAAGGCTGGACAGCAAAGATCCCCATGGAAATGCATTTCTTCTTCCAATTAAGCTCTGAAGAAGCTCTCCTCCTCTCTGTCTGCCCTGTGTTTTCGTGATTCCAGCATTTCTTTGGCAATCTCACACAATTCTCACTGATCTGTTGTTTCTCAAATGACAAGAAATTAGTCACTTTTTTGTTGGAGCGCATTGACTTGTTTAGCATTTACTGGATGAGCTGAATGATTATTATCTGATCGTATTTGTGTGCCGGGATGGCTGCAGTATCAGCTGGACGTCAAGTAAATTATTTTGTTTTGCAGAGATTTCATGATTTTGTCTGAAAAAAAGGAAGTTCTTAAAGTTTGAGAAGTCTTCACAACAATTTGTGAGCGGTGAATGTGGAGATATTGGGCCATAAAGTGCTTTGATTTGTGAGAGACATTGGCAGCGTCTTTATGTACTCTTGGCTCATGAAGCAGAGTGCTGCCGGGTCTGTGGAGAGCAACTTATTTGGAGCTCACAGTAATGATAAGCAGAGGGTGAGATTTGAGGGGACCCTTCTGTTTGAGCTGCGCACTTTCAAACGATGTCACCATCAGACTTTTTCTGTCCTCTAGTAAACTGCATATGGCAGTCCCTGTTTACAGTTTAAGTGAGCGTGAAAACAGTGACATAAAGGCTGAAGTCAAGGTCGAACTCAAAGATCTGCTGGTTCAGGGGTCAATGCTTTCTCTTTGAAAAACAAACCCAAAAGTGGAGGTTCAGGCAGAGCAGCTCAGAGCTCGTCTTTGTGGAGCTGCTGTGCCTCCAGAGCATTGGTATTCACCAGATTCCTCTCCACACGAGGGTGGCGTGCTGCCATCTCAACCGGAGCTGACACATGATGCTAAATCACCCTGTGCGTTAGAGACCAGCCGCTGGATACTTTTAATCACAGATAATTGATTTTATTTTAACAAAGCATATGAGAGAAGAGTCTTTCTGCTAAAAAATGAAAGAGTGAATGTTGAACCACGTACAAATCAGTAAAATGCTGCGCTATTACAGTGTTTTTTCTGCAGTCATAATTCAAACAGATGGCATTGCAAGAGTAATTAGAAATCCAATTTGCCAGAAGTGATGTTGCTATTTTAAGTTTCTGCAAACCACACAGCACGTGCTGTCAACACTGGAGAGACATCAGTGGATTAAATAAAAGGCATGGATGGAGATATAATATCCAGAGCAGTGATGCTCTTGATTATATTTTTATGTTTAACATGTTTGCATTTGGACTGTCTTTTTCAATATTTAAACCCATGTCTTATGTTGCTTATTCAAACTAACACTGACAGTTCTGGCATGAATAATGCAATGCAAGTGTTGTCAGTCTGTCAAACACAAAACT
This sequence comes from Chaenogobius annularis, assembly GCA_015082035.1. Lineage (NCBI taxonomy): Eukaryota > Metazoa > Chordata > Actinopteri > Gobiiformes > Gobiidae > Chaenogobius > Chaenogobius annularis. Next base: position 429,066 of record BJKM01000135.1, on the reverse strand, counting down.
ATAGCATTTACTCCCAAACTAGAACATTGCAAAATGTTAGCGAATAATGATTCTATATGGTTATATAATTGTTAATAAAAATGAATAAAATAAATCTTTTCCCTGTCACCAAAGTGAACTTCTCATGAAACTGTGGTTTTGGGGAAGGTTATTCAACAAAGCGCCTTAGAGGATCAGGGTCCTGCCTCTGCTCTGTCGGGTTCGGAAATTGCCTTAATGGGACCAGCCTTTTGACCTTGGTAATTTTAACTGTTTTACTTAAATTGCGAACAATTATTGCAAATGCTTTTAGAGAAAAAGTTTCCAAAAAAGATGAGTATATTTGTTAATGTTCTGTTTGGTTTGTGGCATTTTGTTAGTGCGGCCTCCTACTCGGAGAGGGAATGGGCTGCTTGGGCCAGAATTATAAGAGATGTCTGTGAGAGTCTCTTGCAGCTCTTACACAATGGTACATGTTTGTCGTATGGTATATAGCTGTGCATGAATGATACAAACATAATGACAGCCTTACAATATTGTGAGCGTATTATTTTTCTGAGTGTTACCAATGCACTTTTAGAGCAGATGTGAAGCAGGTTGATTAAGTACATTTCTCTCATTTATTTTCAGCTACATCTTCTGTTCTGGGTGTACGTCTACAGGAATTAGGCAAGTACGCATTGTATTCTTGGTATAGAATATAGATTTTGTATATTAGATAGATTTGATTGAGTTTGACACCTGGGTCCTTTTGCATGTGGGTAATTAAGGTTTTTGTGTGCGGTTTCCTCCAGCAGACGATGTGTTGCAGTTTAGAAAGTCAACACTGTTGCTGGAGAATTTCCCTTTGTACCACCATACCAACAACAACTCCAGCTCGGTCCTTGTTGACATTTTTTACATATAGCTCCATCTCCAACCTGCTAGTCAATAATTATTTTACAATACTGCCACAATGTGCTGACATCACACAAACGTAACAAATGTTTTCTTGCTAAATAGGATTGAAATTGTATCTGAATAATATACTTTTTAATCATGAAGCCAAAAAGATATTTAGTAATTTCAAGTTTGTGGTGCTGTAAGATTAGGCTACAGCCAGACAAAACAAGAGACAACTTCCAGTTCATCCTTGCTTTTTATGAATGTATTTGCCTTCCCTACACCGCTATGCCACATTTTGACATAATTGTATGTAATGCATTAAGCACTAGAATAAAGTATTTTTTGTCTTGACTCAAGTGCTGTACATCAACAAACAGGAAAAAGCTATGATAACATGTGCAAGCTTTGTTTTGCAAAGCATGTCTGCTCATCATATAAAGTTAGCGTTTTACAGCGGTTTATCACATGGTAAAGCGCCCAAATGCGTCAAAAGCAAGCCAGACCCTTTGGAAGCCAGACCTCTCACAGCCCACGCTGGATCGCTTAAACGGACGGGTTCGGTTCACTCTCGATAGTCGAGACACTTTCAGACCATACCAATCCGGTCCAAAGTGAACCCGTCGAAACGTGGCTAATGTAAAACTAGTGTCACGTTAAGCAAACATCACTGCAATTACACTGTGAAAAAGAAGTCTGTTTAGGAATACGCTTTTGAGCCAATGCCGCCTTGTTCCACGCCATGAAGCAGCACAGTGCAGCACCTGAAATAGTGTCTGGTTGCTATTGTGTGTGTCGCGTGCCACTTGGAGAGGGGCCTGTGCATTGGCAGCTGATGAACGCTTTAATCTCCTCTGCGAGGAGACATTATGCTCCTCTGATGTTTTCACCATGTTGTTGCGTATCCAAGGACCGCAGCACCATGCACAATAACCCATTCTCTGTTTCCTAGGTTTCCTTTCTCCACAAATTGACCGATGCAGGCGTTTAATGACCATTTACTCATTGTGAATTATAGGACCGTCCTCTGGGTTTTGTTTAACATCCAATTCATTAATGATTGTGACTGTATCTAAAATGTATAGTCTTCATTTAAATGCTATTCAAGCTCTTTTGGATTTGTCTTCATAATTGTTATCATAGTGGAGTATGTGTCAGTTCAGCAACATTTAACGCAAGTTTATCTTAAATATTGAATTTGCCCCATTTTCCTTTCTGATCATTTCTTTCTTTCTTTCTTTAGATGTAAAAAATGTTTGTACATTTTTTTTTTTCACCACAAAAAGCGAAATCTTGAATCTTTACAGTTAATTAAATGACAATGTTAGAAGAAATATTTTGTGAACCGCACAGTGCTCTTCTCCTTCAAAATGATTTCAAACATAATGATGATCTATGGAGCTGTTTTGTGAGTTTATCTAAATTAGCGGGTAAGAAAAATGTCTCTTGTTTTTAATAATCCGAGTTTCCCTTTTATAGACATTATAAATTACCTCTTAAACAGCCAATTTCACAGAAAATCCTCAGTTGATTTACTTTGGCTCTTAGTCTTGTAGACATATGTTTCTCAGCTGAAATAATGCAGTCATATATCTGTAACCAGAGAATCCCAGCTTCAAATGAGCCCCAGAGCAGTGGTTTGCCGTTAATTATTCTTGCAGCGTGGACTCATGAGCAGTGAAAGTGATACGAGTCAATCATTTAAAAGTAGCTGCGTAGTGCTACCTTACTCCTTTTGTGTTGATTTCTTTAGTCAAGGTCGAGGACACGAGCCATCAGACGCCCATCGCTCATATTCTGACGCAGCAAATCATATTAAAGCTCATCATTAATTACAGCACCCAGACATGGCCTGCTTTTTATTTATAATTTGTGACAAAGATGAAATCAATAATGCTTAAATGAAATGGATTGGACGCCGGGGGAGGTGACGATGACAGTCTTGCACAAAAAGGAAAAGTCGCATTGAACTTTTGCAGTGTTTAACCACAGGCAGCGGCTGATCCAATATGATTTTGCTCTTCTCTCATTTCATCCCTGGAGTGCAGATGTTGTCAACTCGATTACAACTGCTGGCATGAATGAGTGCACTTGGCCCACTGACATTTTTTAGATAAATATCTGTCTACTTGAGAAGACACTTTTAAGCCTTGAGCTCCAGCGAGATTAATGACCAGGTGATTGTTTGTGAATGGGTAAATGATTTTAACTGGGAGATGGCAGAATGTATCTTTCAAGTTCTATCTCCAAACACAATTGTCACGGTACAAGACCTAAAATGTAAAGAAACATAGTGTCTGTGCTCCCCGGTGGTTGAGTGGTTAAGGTGGTAGCGCAGATGCCATGCTCCATGTGCATGTCCTCCCTTCTCTCTCATCCCCATTTCACGCTCTGTGTCCTGTCTAATAAAGCTTACGGACCAAAAAATCCTTTAAAAAAAATTATCAGAAGAGCATACAGTGTCTATAAGTACAGTAGTTATGGCTTTCATTTCTTCTCTTTGAACAAAGCATCCCAAGAGAGTTAAGATTTAAAACAGTCAAGAGATTATTTCTGCTCTCTTTTCTGTTTTAAATGGCATGTAAACATTATATGTGTTTATTTATTTTGTAGCAGAGACTCCAATAATAAACTTTGATGTATTGCTTTTCTGCAGACATGTGGATTGCTCATCTGTTCACGCCACCTGTAGAAAATAGTGACACGACTCAAAGGTTGTGAAATACAGAACGTCAGGAGAAAACTGCATGGCCAAATGAATCCAACTGGACCCTTCTTTTAAAATGCCTTTCTTTTGAGTTGCAAAACGTTTGTGATTATTATTGTTAATGATTCTCAGACTTCATAGAATTGCTTCAAGACAAGCATTTCTGTAGCAACCCCTAAAACATTGCTTTCTTTGATACTGAGTCCACCACTTGCTGACGCTACGGTTTTGCTCTGGCGCTACACTCTCCAGACTTTGTGAGCTGTTATTGGCTGAGAGCTGCTAAACCAAAATGCAAGCAGCCCCTCTTTTTAAAAACAAAATTGGCAAAAGAGAAATGCAATAAGATGAACGCATGGATGTAGTGCTGGTATTTCCACTCTTTTCACTTTCATTCTAATGCAATGAGACCACACATACCATGCACAATCATTTATTGGCTCTCGCTGCACTGACCGGACCTACAGGGATGTGAAATGAACTGACGTCATAATCTCTCACGCCGCTCCAGGAAGGATAAATCACAGCAAAAATTGTCTTCTGTCATATTTCCATTAAATAGCAATCTGATAATTCTGCTATTTGACTAGCCAGACAAATTATACTATACTGCAATATGGAAATGCAATGAATGAGAGATAGGTGTTAACAGGAAAGAGGTCAGGCTCTGCAATATATCTCTTATTTTATATGTACATGAAGGAAAAGGAGAAAGATGTAATATTGATTGAAAATCGGAGGAAAAAAAAGGGGTGGAAAAGAGAAAGAAAGAAAGATAGAGATAGAAAGAGAAACAAGTGTCGATTGAAAGCCGAGGAAGAGAGACCAGCAAAAAAGCCAGACAGAGCAGAGATGAGACGGAGCATTAGAAAGACAAGTATAGAGTGATAGAACAAAAGGAGGACAGGAAAAAGACACGCAGAGCTGAGGAAGGAAGAAAGTGGCATTGTTGAAAGTGCCGCAGTGCCCCCCTCAGGGTCACACTGGTACTACCAAAGCAACACGTCACATCATGGTATAGTTTGGCAAGAGTGTGAGCTACATAATTAACACATGATGCCTGCAGTCTTTGTAACAGAGTCATTGAGAAATCCTCTGCACAATTCTATTACCACATCACCCGTTTCATTTATGTGTTTATGAAGTAACACTATGGCACCTTGCACACAGTATATACTGTCACAGCTCGCTCACAGAGGGGGGTAGAGGGGGGCTCGGCTTGGCTCGCTGGACCTGTGAAGTCTTACCTTGCGTCTTTGCGGCTCTCATCTCATGTACCGAACGAAATCTCTGCCGCGTCAAGGTCAATCAGCACATCACTTCCCACTTGTGTTACCATGAGAACAGGCCCTTGCGCTCTCATTTATATTCACAGTCACACAGATGTACATTGGCAATTGCAATTAAATGTTGTTTTGCTATTTTCTCTGTGCTGAAATCGCTGTTATGAAACCGTGTACCAGATGTGTGTGGATATTTGAAGTATATGTGCCATTTAAGTTGAAGTGCTTGAATGTGACAGCCAGGATTTGATAAATTCATATTCTGTCACTCAAAATGTTTGCATCTAGAGCCCTGGATTTAACTTGATAGCCGTTTACTTTATGACACAATAATAGCATGGTAACTGTAAGTGTAATAATGGTATTTAATTGTAATTACTCCTGAAAATGGGACATATCTTAGATTCCACTTTATTTCATGATAATATGATTAACCTTAACCCTTCCACATGAACTGTAAATTACCAGGAACATGTTTTGTGTTTTCTTAGTAATACTATAATCCTTGTTACAATGCTATAATGTGATTACAGTTCTGTAAAGTAAAGGGTGATCAATCCATTTATGGATATATTAAACATGTGGTTTTGATAGATTCTTTACCCTTGTGTTGAACTATAAGAACTACAACATCTGAGTTTAGGTCCAGATAAGTTCTGTTCTTGACCTATTCACAGATTCAAAATGTAAAAATCTGACTTTTGCACTGCTCTGTTTGCTGTCATGGATTTTTCCGACAAAGACATACTCGGACTAAAATATGCAAGATTTATTGCCACTACCAAAAGAGTAATTCAAATTAAAAGTGGAAAGTTGAAATGCCAAGAGCACATTTTTAAATAATTTTATGATTTTATGCGAACAGAATTTGAATCAAGTTAAAAGCAATAGTAGGCTGTCTTTTGAGTCTTTGGGTGTGGGAGCGGTAAGTGCCTTCTAACTTTGTTCCTATTAGTGGAGGTTATAAACCATTGTGACTGCACTGAAACAAGGTGTGTTGACAGAGGTCTGGACCTGAGGGTTCAGAATGAGTCAGGTTCACAAATATAGTGTGAATGTAAAATCTGCGGCCCATAACAGACGCAGGCCCAGTGCCAAGAGCCAAAGCACTTTCAGCGGAAGAATACAGCACGAATAAAAAGATATGTGATAAAAGGCTATGGAACATAAAGGTGGAGGTTAGGCCTTTACTGTGTTAATAGAGCACGGACATTTGGGAAGAATGTTTGAATTGAAACAGCTGATGAAATACATACACCAAGACAATGAAATGTATTACGTCCATATGACAGCTTTTATCATTATCATTATACTCTGCATAATCTGTTTCTGTACCCTTTATTGCAACACTGGAATTTCCCCATTGTGGGACAAATAAAGGTGATCTTATTTTATCTTATCTGTTTTACCCAGAAAGGTTTGTACACTTTACAATGCTGTTTCTGAATGAAAAACAAATCCTTTAAAGAGCACAATATGAATTCTGAATGATGGGGCTGTAGTCAACTAAAGAAATCCCTGGTTGACGAGACACAGGCCTTGCCAACTGATTACTCGACTAAAGGGGACAGATGTGTAAAACTGGCAAAAGCTATCCAAAAACTATTCAGGACGTCTATGATCTCACCCAAACGGCCCTCACAAGACCACAACTGCAAAAAACAGATTAAACTCATTCATGATTCACTCCCAGATCTACAGCTAACTCACTCCATGCCTTCTCCTTTTTTTCTTTTGTCCCATATAAATACTATATTAAAAACCCAAAACTAAATAGTCGACTAATTTTAGTTGGCTAAAACACCATTGGCCAATTAACGACTAAAGGCCAACAGCTCCAGTACTATAAAACACTCCTGAACAATGATGGATTAGAGTGCTGTGTCTTTGAAGAGAACACAAGCCAAATATTACTCATTCAATATCAAATTCCCCCATGTACAGCCATCTGACCAGACATTTAACCCACAACTACTAGTAAATGGCATTTCTCCTAACATTTTGCACCTGGGTAAGGCATTATGGCAAACAGGAGTTTACAGATGCTCGGATGGCCGCGCTCAGATTTGAAGGGTCAGGTGTTTCATGACTAAACATTGCTGTGGCTCTCTATAAATAGTGCCGCGCAAACGCCCATAATGTCCTCGGAGAGTCGGGCGAGCGTGACTGACGTTTAGCATGGCCATATATAACAGAAAACTCCCAGATCTGCTCATAAGTTGTGCGTGTCCCATACAGGAAGCATGGCTGGGATATTTATCGATCCGCAATTGCTCCATAAAGGCATTTCTCAGCAAATCAGTAGCACGGCGTAAACGGTCATGCATTTATTCATACTCCTCATGAAGTTCACTCATCCAAAGACAGCATGTGATGATTGATTGTGAATATACAATGCTGTGAATATCTGATATATGAAAGATGTTTGCCGTTGACCATGTTCCCGAGTAGCTTATTAGGCGCAAATGAAATGCAACATAGCGACACGTGTTTTTTTTACTGTTTCAATTAATTCTATGACATTTTAAAACTCTGATCACAAGTAGACCGACTGGAGAAGGTACACGTTATTTGCCTGGCAAGTCCGGAGTGATACCTCTGTATTTTTACACCGATCGATATCAATCATGTCACCTTTTTCATCTCTTTCATCTTTTCAAATTCAGATGTGTGATTGACAGGTGGATTAGCCAATCAGGCACACACATGGTCCACCATATCAAAACAGACATTCTCAGTCTGATTGTGAATAACTCTTGGATGAGAGTTGAAACATCTTGTTGAAAACTGAATCTTTGTCTACAATGGAACACTCGAATGTGGGATTACACTGACAAGTTGGAGTAACCTTACTTTGAAATAATATTACTCAAATCAAAGTACAAAGTAGTGATCCAAATAATGACTTAAGTAAGTATAAGTATAGTAAAAAAGTATTTGGAGAAACTTAAGTACTAAGTAAGTTTGAATGCCAATTGTATTTATATTATGATAAGGTAATTGGACAGACAAAACCTTAAATAATGCACAGATTCTATTATTTCCAAAGAATAGAAAAATAAAAAAGGACACAGAAAAGAAAACAATTTATTTTCAAATAATTTCATATTGTCAATGCTTGTCATTTGTACAAATACTCACACTGGGAAAATAAAACAAAAAATGTTCTCAACTAAATATTACTCAAGTAGGAGTTAAACTATTCTGCAAGAAAAGTACTCTGAAAAGTATGAATTTCTTCAAAACTTACTCCAGCAAGTGTAATTGAGTAAATGTAATTGGAGTTACATCAGTGACCTCTGAATAATGTTGACATAAAGCATTTTTCACTTGTCGATTTACTGACCATTGGAAGAGGAGCAAACATTTTTATTCTTACACTGCAAAACATATTACTCAAGTTGTCGTAAAAGTATGCAGTCTGAAAATATACTCCTTATAAGTCTTTATTAAAGAGTTACTTGGGTAAATGTATGAGTACTGCCCATTGCTGTTCTTTCTTTCATTCTTTCATTTATTCCTTCCATCTTATTATTATTATCATCCACTCACTCATCCACAGGAGATGACGATAGCATTCGTCACCAATAAAGTTTAGTCAATATTCTATACGGTCTAATAGGATAGTTGAGCATGATTGATAGTTGCATCTCAATAGATGTTGACCCTGTGCTCAGAAAAATTAATCCCGCAGCTTATTAAGAGTAAAATGCAATTAGCAACAATATTGTTTTTTTCCCTCACTGCGAGAGATTTGACAGTTTTGCAAGATTGATAAGTGCATGCTAGCATCATTTAGTATACAGTACAACATCAATGTATTAAAATCATCAATCATCTTTAGTAATGAGGAGACAAATAGAATGACTTTCAGTGTAAAATGCTGCAATGATTAACTTTACAGAAAACGTCATAACCACTATAAAGTGCATCACTTGTCCCAGTGGGAATCTTGGGGAAATGTATTGGATCCAAGCTTCATCCAGGCTTTTTAATGTACAGAGGTTGGGATTACATTGTCACACACCAAAAATTGACATTTTAACACTAGGACTACCAGGATTTTAGAACTACTAGAACTCCCAAGCTGTCAATTTGATGGTTGCACTCTGGCGATGACGTAATCAAAAGAATGATTCTTCTAACGCGCTAAAAAATGTGCCTCTTTAATGAATATTATCATTATTCAGAATGCCAAAGTTGACCAGCATCAGCGGAGGAAGGTGGAAGAGGAGGAGTGGGAGGGTTGTTTGTGATAGCGAAGCCGCTGTTACAGAGAATATTTGCGTATCGATTCATTGATCTGGACCCATCTTCCTTAAAAAAAAGCCAGCCATATACTATCATAACACAGGATTCGTAAATACCTTGAATATTGTCACCGTTGCCAAGAATATGCCGCTCCCGGGATGTTACCGGGGCAGCTGAAGCAACAGGCGCTTAGTTTATAGATCTCGACGGCCTATAATGCCATAACTATATAATAAAGTTTGTCATAAATACCTTGAACATTTACAATAAACCTACTGCTAGTGAGATTTTGCGGGCTTCTTTTTGCGTCCTCCGCAGTCGTCCTCCGACTCGCTGTCTGATTCGGCTGAGCTGCCCGGGTGTGGGAGTTACACGAAGAATTACTCAGAACTCGTTTTAACGTTTTTATTTCAGTTGAATTGCAAAATGGGGATGATATACACAAAGGTAAAGAAAAGTCAAGTGCCCATGAATCTGAAAAAAGCAACGTAACCAAGTAATTAGATGTGCAATTCTCAAAACTGTCAAATTGACGGCCTTGGGAGTTCTAGTGTTAAGATGTTCACTACTAGAGTTGAAGTTTTCAGGGGTTTTATCTTTCCTTTTTATATTAAATAATACATGTATTTAGCAACCCAGCAGTTAATAAGTTTGCCTTCTCTTTTGCACACTATTTTCAGATAACATTCCCTAAACTAAACAAAGATTAGTAGATATAAGAACAAGTAGATGATCTTTAACTTTAAAAAATTCTCCAAGCTCTCCAAATTCTTCTAGTTTAAATAGTGCTGTTATAGAGATAGTAGTAGTATTTAATCAATCATGAGAATTGATGAAGAGAGAACATAAACCCACAAAGGTTGACTTTGCGGGACCACACATGTTGTGCCTCAGTTGCCCGGACAGTAAGGACAACTGACAACAATAGCCCACCTGGACTGAGCCAATCCCTCTCTGTGTAATCAAAGGCCGCGCGCTCTGAAAATGCAGACATGTTAAAATCTGAAAGGATGACATTAAGGATGAGAGATGAACAGGATGACAGAGGGCTGTGTGAGACAATAAAATCAAGGCCATCCAAGAATCAAGATGGATTGATGAGTCCATTGAGTGGAGATGGCGGGGGGCCATGCGCAGAGGTCAGTGCAGAAGGATATCTGTTGGAAGAAATTATGCATTTAAAAGGGCCAAGGCTGATGGGGAGGGCTCAGGCTGTGGCTGCAGAGAGAGGTGAGGCTCAAGTGAGTACGTGTAATGTTGCAAATGAATTAGCTGCATATTTACTCTTTTCTCAATCTCTAATATATTTGATTTTGTTTTTTCATGTTAAGGAGTACACAACTTGAGTTTTAGATTGAGAATATTATAAAAATAGTAAAAATATAAAGTCTTTCTAATTGACTTTAGGTCTGCAGTTAGAACCATTTTGCCGCAACAGTTGGTGGAGAAGTTTCTCGGGATTTTCCCTGGCACCTGCAGCTGGATCCTGGATTGCATTATTTATTATTAGTTTATTTGGTCAGAACAGTGCATGTTAATGAACATACATGATACACATGATGTAAACATGCCGGATAGTAGCCACACTACATTCACTCTCTCATACATGCACCAGCATAGTTTGACACTGGAAGCAAGGTGGGTGAAGTGTCTTGCTCAAAGACACAAGAACAGCATTGACAAGTTGGTATGGCCACTGCTTTTCTTTCTTCTTTTCTAACAGACAGGCGGCAGACATTGAGAGTTGGCAGTAGGTCTTCAAACACTATTACAGTAAATACTGGGTCTCTGCAGGGTTGTGTACTCAGTCACTCACTCTGCTAATCCCTGCTCACTATGACGGAAATCACATCCTGAAGCTTGCAGATGACACCACAGTTGTGGTACTCATTGCCAACAACAATGAGTCAGCATGCAAGAGAGAGGTAGAGCAGCTGGTAACATGGTGCAGCTCACATGTTTTGGTTCTCAACACTGACAAGACCAAAAAGATCATCACTGATTTCAGAAAGCAGGTACATCACCACAATCCACTAATCATCTACAACACTGAGGTGGAGGTTGTTGAGTCCACCAAGTTCCTGGGACTCCACCTGACTGACACCCTTATGTCAGAGGAAAACACCGGAGTGATTAATAAGAAGGCCCTGCATCGGCTTCATCTCCTGCGGAAACTAAAGAGGGCACATCTCTCCTCTTTTACAGAGGGACAACTGAGGAACATCTTCATGTACTGCATCACATCCTGGTATGGCAACCGCAGGACAGAGGAGAGACAAAAACTGGAGCATACTGTTCGCACAGCTGAGAAGAACATGCAGCGTTCCCTGCATGACATCTACAATCAGAGAGGCAGCAGGATCACAGTAGACCCTTGGCATTGTCGACTTTTATGCTACTTAAAAGATGTACGTTGAACGTACAGGAGACATTTTACTAAGGCATAGGAATCCAAAAGCACACAGCACTCTCCACTCATATTTATGCTTTTCTCTCTGGGCATGTCGCAATGTACAGAGCCATATAAGACCTTGTTTTGAACAAATCATATACTGGGCGACAATTTCCTGTGCTAAGAATATAAATATGTTCAGTTTATGTTTCGACATTTTTCGACATATGGCACACAGTCAGCTTATTCTAATTATGTTGTAACTTACAGGTTCATACAGTCAGAGCCAAGTATGGTAACAGAACAGCACTGTCTTTAAAGAAACTCAGAAATGCTAGTATAAATTGATTAAATATGCATCCTCCCTTTGAACACTTCTAAATGTGATCACAAAATTCAATTTTAATAAACACAAATCATTAAACAACTTGAGGTGGAAGACGCAACCGTTCAACAAGTTATTTACTGTCCACATTTTTAGGATAGCTTCAAATCAATGTCCTATTTTGTCAAGTCATATATAGTCCATGTCTATGTGGTCAAGATGTAAAGGCAGAGAGGTTGTAAGTAATAACACCGGAGAAGGAGATTGTCGTGCGATGGCAGTGGCAATTAGACATTCCACAAGGGCACGGAGACAAGGAACTACACAAAATGCAATTATAATGAGAACAGTAATAACAATAAGTAGAGTAGGTGAAATAGAAACTATAGTTTCTGCCCAGGGGCCAAACACTCTGTAGAGCCATGCAGACAAAGAGTTTTCAGGGACACCTGAATTTTTAGCAAGTTCAGCAGACAGGGCTCTAAGTTTTTTAAGGGCTATGGACAGACTTCCGTCAGGTGCAGTTTTGTATAGGATGCAGCTGGGCCCAAGCATTGAACAAACTCCAGTTTCTTTAGCTAATAACATGTCATGGGCAATGCAATTTTGCCAGGCCATTAAGGATGTGGGACTCAATTGTTCCACCATGAATTCTAGAGCCTCGTTTGTATAATTTAGAAAGTGCTATTGATTGTAATATAGATAATTTATCCATGCAACATTCTTGTTGGAAGTTACCCAAGAGAATAGGATGGAGCCAAATCTAGCCCAGATTTCATCTTGAGCCTTGTATTCATTTGGAATGCCCATAGGTGTATTAGCCGCACTAAGATAAATGTTGTTGTAAAATGAACCAAGAGGTTCATTTTTTGAAGGGAAAAACAATGACCTCTTGTGAATATGTGTAGATTCAGACTTAAGATGTAAAGGTAGCATAAGTTCTTTAAGAGCAGACTGGACAGCTGGAACCGTGGTAAAAGGAACAATACGCATAAGAGGTGTACACACACCTGTTCAGGTTCCTGGCAGGAATGCATACAGTTTAAGGCTAGTACAGAGCCACCAAACATCTGCACGTGCAACAGAGTGATTGAGCAAAAGAGAAAAATCTTTATTATTATCAGAAGCTGTTGTTGGTTGCAAAAGGGATCGGGACATTTTCAAGTTGTGGATCAAAATTGAGTTGAGTGTAATAGTGTGTCCTTAAGGTAACAAGTGTAACCAGTGGGACCCATGGTCCAATATAAAGGTGCATCTTTATATCAGTTTCTTCAAAAGTTTTTTGAGTGAAAATTTTGAGCATGTAAAATTGATCTATCTCATTTGCAAATGGGGTCAGGTGTCGTAGTAAGTTGTGATCTGGCAGCTGAGCAATCGATACAATTTTCTTTAGACATAGTAGTCACAGTCTATTGAACTCATTTCAGCCGTGTATTTTCAATCAAGTCTTGTCCAGTTTCAATCTGCATTACATCAGAAAAAGCATCATCACGCAATGCATCACATCCTGGTATGGCAACAGCGGATAGAGGAGAGATACAAACTGGAGCGTAGTGTTCGCACAGCTGAGAAGATCATTGGTGTCTCTCTGCCTTCCCTGCATGACATCTACACTCAGAGAGGAAGCAGGATCACAGAAGACCCTTAGCATCCATCTCACTGCTTGTTTTCTCTCTTGCCATCGGGCATACAGGAGCATAGCCTCCAGAACCACCTCACACATAGCTTTTTTCCATTTGTAATCAGATTGCTATCTTTAAACATGAGCACTGGCACTTAGACTCAGGTCAATCTAGTGTGAATAGGTAAAGAGTGTTGAATTGTGTTCTACATTTATATGTATTGTGGGGCTGTACTGTGCATCTGACCGGAGGTGTCGATGCGTTTGAAATTTGTAGCTCTAAATTGGGCACTTTTTACAATTGTATGCTGATTTAAAGGGGTTCTATGAAACAGCATTTCATTTTTTCATTTTAGTTTAATCTTGAGGCATTTCCCCCCTTTTACTTGAACAAACTTTTTTTTGTATCTACCTTGTTTGTATCATTATTTGTATCATTATTTGAGGAGGCAATGCCTCTAATAGTGCTCTTCCAAGACCCACCAGATAGATAGCCATCAATAGCTATCTGTGTTGTTTTTAAAGGGCTCTATAAACACATTTGGATTGGATTAGATTGGAATAGCCTTTTCTGCATTATTAGTAGTACTTTTTTAGCATTTAACTGAACCAAGGTCTAATCTCAACAAAGACCAATTTGACCAATTTATCAAACCAGAGATGTTTTGGCTGTGATGAAAAACGCTGCCAGTATGTCACATGCAGCGAATATTAGTCATATATGACCATAATGTGTCTCAATCAGTCACACTCGTGCAATAGTCACTTAAATATACTCTAAAACATAAAAATAATATATGAAACATCCAACAGTCTCTGTTTCAGATTAATTGGGAGAAAGGATAATATGAAGTGGGCAAATATGACTGATGAGGGCTACATGTGAAAGACAAAAGGTGACAAAACATGATGCAAAGTTAATTGGAATCAGCGCCGGCACCATAAATGATTAATATCATATAATTTGCTCCAATGTTTGGGGCTAGAAAGCAATCCTGATCACAGCCCATAGTTACATGTTATACAGTTTTACAAACAACAGGGGTTTCACAGCGGAACACTGCAACAACATTATACCCTGGGACCTGGGTTTTATTATTCAGACTTATCATCCAGAAATACAAATAGGGTTGAGCTTTAGCTACCCAAAAAGTGAAAAATACCCCCATCTGGCCATTGTTTTTTGCTGCAAAGGATCTGGCAAAGCGTCTCCCAACACCCGGGTGGCTAATTGAGTCTGCTTCATAATGAGGAGGTTCAGTGTAAAGTTTATGCAACCCATCTGGCATATAAATAAACACATGCAGATGGACATGAAGGGGCTCAAGGTGTATACTCTTGGTTTGGAAGAAATTCAAGAAATTATCCTAACTATTTTTGCTGAGTTAATTAAGATATAGTCATTATATTTTATAGCATTATGCATGGTGGCAATACAAAATTGTATGGATGGTTGATAGCCTGTTTTGGTGTGTTGGGGGATGGTTTTCTATTGGTATTGGTAAAATGTCCTTATACATCCAAGCAATTTTTTCTAGAGCTTTGTTGTATTCTTAATGGAGGCAGAAGAGAAAGGAAGCTAAAGAGGTTCAATATGTCTGAGAAAAAACAATTTGGTATAATTTTTACAAACGGGAAAAATTCATTTGTGAACTTAAGGTTACTGTATTTGGTGGACCTCGCCCTGGATTTCAAAGAAAATTGATATAGCCTCAACAGCAAAGACCGATATTGGACATTGTATCGGCTGAAAAAAAATCCATATTAGGACATCGCTGTATAAATTGAAACCTTTATTGGAAATTGCAGGTACCGACCTCAAAATTTTACTTTGATATTTTATTTAAGACTGGAAAATAGGTTGCCATTTACATGTCGTAAAATCTAAAAGGTGTCTCTCTTAATGGTGGTAAATGGTATACAACAGGACTGATACAGTGATGGCAATATATCAACTGTTTGACATTTCAGAAAATGTAAGATTTAAGTTCACATTTTTGGCACGTCGTCTCTAGCTCCTGCCTTTAATTTCTAACCCTCTCCGCTCTTTTCAAATCCCGCTCTTGACTTGGCCCTATAGCTCCCGGCTGCAATGTGAGCAGCAGTGGAGGATGTCTGCCTTTCTCATGTCTTTCCTCTCACTCCTCTGACAGGGCGATAAATACTGCACAAGCTATTAGATGACAACAATAGCTGATTGATATCCTCCTTTGGGTCCTGGAAATGCAACTTGTAGCCTACTGTTAACATTTCAAGGTTAATAAAACAGTTGCTTTGTGTTGCATATCTGTAGATGCGTTTGATTGAACATTTGGGAATTAATCTTTGCTTGGGATCAGCTGTGTCAAATACACAAACACAGACGTTTCAAGAAAGTTCAATGCCAAAGAAAGACACAAAGAGCGTAAGTTGACTGTTAACTTGCCAGGATCATGTGTGATGTGTCAGTTCTTCCCATGTTTTCTCTATTTAGAAATGCAGACAAAGAATCAAACAAACCCCCCCCTAAGAAGTCCCCAAGGGAAATTTCTTGAGAATATATTTTTCCTCTCCCATCTGTCAAATATCATACTTTCACTCCAATACACAGCCGGCGGAGGAAAAAGGCGAAGGTTGTTTTAAATGTGTAATAACATTATTTGACAACTACTTGAAGCTGTTCTCTGGTAACTGGGTCAGATACTCAGAGTACTCAATGTAGAGATTCATTCTTGTCGTTGCCTAGTAGACATTTGAAATAGATAAAAAAACATTTAATTTAAGGTGTCCATATGCATTCTTGTGGTGTTAATTGACTTTTAAACATAATTTGGTTGCCTTGGCATTGGTATTTCACATTTTCTAACTTAAAGTAATGTCTGTATTTAAAAACAGACAAACATAAAAGTATTTAGGCATTGGAAAGGCCTCTGAAGTCAGCAAAATAAATAAATGAGGCCATCAGGCAACGTGGCTGCTATGCTAATAAAGCCATGCATTTTTTTGCAAACACTTTGACCATAGAAATGCTCAAATCGAGTCTGGTGGTGGTTAATGGGGTTACATATTGAGCAGGAGACTATGAGCTCTCAGACAAAACAAGTGTGAATGAAGCAAAATACAACTCTTGTTATGCTTTTAATGAGGAGAAAACATTATAAATACAAGTGGTGGTGATGTTAGTGTGTACTGCTACCACTGTCTGTTTTAAAGTCCTCACACCTATCACATACATTATTATTAAGTTAAACAACAATAAGAGTCCAAAATAGTTTTCAAAATTATTTTTCTCAACTTAAGGCCATTAAATGGGAACTTTGTCATTTTTATGGTGGGGGTTTGTCACCTGCGTGTTACCAAGGAGATGTTATTGCTTTGCCTGGAATATTATAATGTATGGCATTAAACTTGTCCAAAGCTTTTACTCATCTGAACTGTAACTTGGCCAGGTGGCATCCTCTGCTTGTCTCCATGGAATTTATGAAGTTTAATGCCTATAAGTTTAATGCTTTGGAACATTTCAATACATATTGATGACAAGCTGCAGACTCTCTCCTGGATATATACTGATGCATTACTTTGCATTTGTTTTGTTTACTTAAGTTCACACCTCAGAATCTCTGAATCCAGGATGTAAATGTCAACCCCTTTTTTATACAATGAGTAAATGTTACAAAAGTTATTATATTCACTATAAGTTGTATTCTACTGACAGTTAAAGTAAAAAAACCCACCAATACACATATCTCCACCTCTCCCCTTGTGTTTCTAAATATTCATGTCTTTCTTCTCCTTCTCGTGAGTTCAAAGCCAGGCTAAACTGAAGACAGCACAATTGTTACCAGGGGAGATTTTTGCCCTTATGATCAAATACAGTCTGTTCTAGAAACTATTAATTAGTTGTGTGCACTAATACCATGCTGAGCAGGGATAAAATCAAAGCCATTCTTTTTGCTTATTATTTCTATGGCAGACTCATGTCGCCTCACAACACACTCAATTCTTTGAGCATGACCTTTAGTTGTTGGCTGCAGTGGGAGATGTGAGATGCTGGTTTAGCGGTCTCATTTTGAATGACTCTCCAGGAGACCAACAACCGAAAGTTTGGGTAGCTTGTGTTCAAGTTGTTACTCGAGTGTCTCATGGTTGGCTCACCATCTGCCCATTTTGTGGGCACTTGGCAACTCTCCAACAAGAAGTAGTTAACCCCGGTTCTCCATTGCATCCACCTGGGACACAAATACATGTGTACAATACTCATCTGCCACCATGCACCCCTATATATAGAGAGAGAGTTTAGTATGTAGTTTAGAATCAAATTTAAAATTCTTCTGGCCGTATCCCCCTCAAAAATGCTATAGTACTATATCATTCAAACAGAGCACTTCGCTCTCAAAATGCTGGACTTCTGGTGGGCCCAAGAGTCTCTAAAAGCACAGTAGGAGGTGGAGCGTTTAGCTACCAAGCTCCTGGAATCAGCTCCCTGTCCATATTAAAGTGGCCAACACTGCCTTTTCATTTAAGACCAGGCCTAAAATGTTCCTCTTTGAAACCGCTTATGGTCAGGCCAGTTAGGAACAGAAATAAAAACCTAGTTTCCCAGCTGCTATATTTGGGGAAGTATGACAGCTTGAGCACTATCCTCTGCTTCTGACTACTTTTCCTATCAATAAAACTTTATATTTTAGTTCACTTCTAGTTTGTTGATTGAGTGCACATCTTTTTCTCCTTCTTCCACTATTTTCAGGGAGAAACGGTCTCTACTACAGATGAACGGCTTTTCATCTGCCTCGATGTACTGGTTCTCCTGAGTGGTCCCAGCTCCACAGTCTATCGACAAATTGAAGTACGTCCATTTCTGAAACAAACAACTGTAGAACACTTCTGTGTTTATAAAGAAAAATACCTACTCTTTTTGTCTCTAATGCTAACTCAAAATTAGTAGCTGAAAACTATACATCTTGACCATTGTGAGGAGAAGTCTTTGCTGAAGTACTGTCTATAGCCAAATCATTTGTGCCATCTTTTGTATGAGGGTTAAGAGACTGCTGCTGCACAAAGGGCCAACTCTCCCTGTAATGAAATGTTGGACATGTTGAGCTAACCTCTACTGACCGCGCCACCTCTCTAGTCTCCTCTGTATATCCTGTGTACTGGTCTTTGAGCCGTCTGCAGCCTGCGCTGCTCTGCTGTGGGCCACTCGGGGAGACAGACCGGTGTCAGGTGCTGATCCTGGTGATGAGAGGGCTTTCACCTGCCTGTGAGTGCCCCTTCTCTTGCAGATGGCAGCGCTGCTACATCGCTCTCATTGTGTCCGAGGTGTGAATTCCCTGAAGGTACAGCTGCTCAGAACTCTCTCTCCCCTTTCCTCTGATACTGTCAGTGTGATGACCTTTGCAAAGTTTGGGTTTCCCCAAAGTTGGGATTTATTTTACTGCCTATAAAAAGTGTAAGTTTTAAGAGGTACTATGTGATTTATTGTGAATAATGACCAACTATTTTCTTATATAGAAAATATAAATACCACAATTAAATGGGATAATTTAGCAAAACACATTCCATTAAATCTGAATCTTGTATCTGATCATGTTGGGTCTCTCTGTTGCACAAATGTGTTTTGCTCTCCATATTTTTTGCATATAATCAATTTGTTATGAAAAAAGTTTCACAAATCAAAAGACATGAGAAAGATAATTTGTTTCATTATTTTGATTTTTAGGTCGCTGAATTTTGATTTTGTTATGTGTTATTTATGTGTTTTTCTCTGTCTAAAAATTCCAAAAGAAAAATTCACCTTTTTTAAATATTCAGAGCGGAGACTTTCAAAGCCAGTGTGTGAATATTGTCCAAAATGCCAATGTACACTCATTATGGATCAATTTACTGTGAATTTTACAGTTAATTTAAACTGTTTTCATGTCTAAATTTAGAAAAACAAAATGAAAATACACACTGCAAAATTGAGTGACTAAAATTCAAAATAAAAACAAATCAGACTTTTTTTTTTTTTCTGGGTTAAAAACTGTAAAGGAGAAATTCAGTAGAGTTTAAAATTCAAAATACTATCTTACATACATAAAAGAGATAAATAATGGCAAATGCATTCTTAAAATGACTGAGAAACTGGTTTATCTCTACACTTGATGATAATGATAATAATGATAATTTGCTGGTGTTTATATTTTAATTTAACTATGTTTAAGTGTTTTTGCTGAAAAGGACAGCCCCTGACCTGTCATTTCTTATTAGCCAAAGACAACAAGCTGTGGTTTGGTATTTGAGGACGCGGTCTGCATGCTTGAGCAGCCAATTAGCAGGTCACTGAAGTTTTCAGTCCACTGCATGTCCTATCTGTTATCAGCTGGTCTCTTCTTTCATCTCACCTTTTGGGATCTGAGAAAGTTATAATAGATGTCTTGGTTTGCAATAATGTATACAATAAACGCTTAGTGGACTTTCAAATCTGTTTGGATCCCTGTTAATCAGCCTCTTTACTTCATTTGTATTAATTTAGTTGAGTTGGAAGACTTGCATTGACCCTCTCGTACCCTGGCCCTGTCACCCTCCTCTGGGACATGTCCTTATTGGTAAGTCCCTCTGATTCAGCGCGCTCTGCTTGCTGTATCTTTAATATATCACTGTTGTTCAATATTTAACATGCACTATGGTTATACTGTACGTGACCAGTTCATTCATATGCCTTCATTTGGTATGCGCATCAGATGAGGTCGCCTTTGATGTATCTTTTTCCCTCAACCATCGCTATCTTTTGAATAATATTAAAGAAGGTCCACGCACACAAAGCACAGATTCAGTCAACTGTTTGGTTTTCCTTTAAATCCAGCTCAAGGCTTTACTGTCAAAACAGTCTTTATCCCTTCAGATGGAACACAGTTACCAGTGTGCTTACTGCTCGGAGGCCAGGAATTATTCAAATACCCTTTACATGTACCTATAAAAGTGTCATGACTGTTTACCCCACACATGTCAACAAAAGAAAGATTTCAACATCTTATTTGTGAGCTATTTTTGTTTAGCTCAGTAGTTTTATTCCTAGATATATTGCAATGTATAAAAAATATCGATATAGGTTATGGTTGTGAATGACATTGTTCTGTAACTATTACTCCATAAATCTCAGTACAAACCGTAAAGAGGTCCTTGGTCTTCTTAGTTATTCACATATTTTGTAACATGTGACTCATCTTTCTATCACGAGGGTTGTACAGATGGATGAAATGTTTTGATCTCATCTTGGCTATAAATTTGCTATGATAGCAAATAGTAGAACACATACTGTATATTAAATATGAAGAGTCTAAAATACCTTGACATTCTTGCTTGATTATATAGTATGCGTTGAAATGTGCAATACCCTGGCTTTTCACAATTTAGGAAAACAATGAAATTGACCATTTTTTTGCGCTAGTTTCATGGTAATAATGTCAAAGAATGTTTGGATTATGTTCTGTTGCTCTTGGGGGCAATACTTGAGATTTTTTATTTGATTCAATACTGCGTAATTCTGTGAGGAGTATTGCGATATCGATCTGATACCGCAACAATGAGCACAATGAAACACGTCTCTGATACAGACTTTTACCTTGGCTATCATTAGTTTCTCTTTTCCCAAGCTTTTACTAATATACTAATCAAATATGTGCAATTATAAAAATGCATTTGTTTGAGAAATTGTAATTAGCTATATTTTTATACTAGTATTGATACTTTTCAAAACCTCTGTCAGTATCGATATTTGGTATAATTCTGCAAAATAATATATAATTCTGCCAATCACTACGATAAAGCATGTTGAAATGCCTTATTACCAGCACAGTAAAAGCAATATAGTAAAAGCAATGTGATCGAAGTATAAAGTAGATGTACATAACACTTTTTTCAACTATGTTCACTGCTCAAATCCTTTATTTGTTACATGATGAAGACCCACGACCCCCTCTCACTGCACACGGCACACGGCACACGGCAAACGGCACATGCCACAACCACAGACCACAGCTGCTTCTCTTAAGGTCACAGTCTGAGAACAAGCTGTCTCCTCCAAGGCAAAAAGGTTATGACAATTTTACACTTTACACACCACTTCCTGTAGTGCCTCACCTGTGGCAACAAGACAACATATCCTTTCATTTGTTTGATTATCTAATGAACAGTGAACTGGTTTTGGTGCCTGTTATTGTTATTTTTGTTTTTGTTTACTTGTTGGATTTACCACAGTGCACATTAATCAACATGTTATCCGTTTTCCTATATTCAGTTAGATAAAAACATACAACTCGTGAGACATTTCAGACAAAAACAGACTATTTACTGTAAAACAACAGAAATCAGAAGTTTAAAAAACGTATCTACGTGTGCATGACTGATAGTTGCCACAGTTACAGTAATAGCATTTTACAATTAATTAAAGATAAAGATATGTTTTGCTTTATTTATTTTTCTCTTCAGCACAGCTTCAAGAAAAAAAAGAAACTTTGAACTATGGAAAATGTTAAGTTTGCCTTTTATAAAACTGTATTCCAAAAGAAGACATTACCATTCAAAGTTTCTCTAGCTGTCAATCTATTTTCCTGCCGGTACAGTTTGTGAACGACTCGGGTCATTGCTGTTCCGCCGCACTCATGTAAATATGGGCAGAGCGTTCCTCTCTCTCTCTCTCTCTCTCTCCCCTCGCTGTCTTCTCTCTGGGGTAAAGCCTGGTTTGTCAGCACATTATTTGTGTGTATCCTCCCCAGCTGGCATAAAGCAAAGCAAAGTGGAGCACATCTATCTCCATCTTATCTACATAACCCCACTTATCGTGCAGTGGTGGGATGCTGCTACCACTGACCTTCTGCCGTCCCCTAGGAGCTGGAGAAGAGTGGAGTGTGTTATATTAAATAATTATGCAGCATAAGAGGACAGGACCTTCTGACACGAGCACTTATCGGCACCCTCACTTAAACCCCTCTAAATCATCAGGGACTCTGAAATCCCCTGATAACTCAAGTGTTACTGTGCTTTGTCACAAGCCGGGAAAGTGGAAAGTAGCTCAATACTTTTACTTCATATTTTTACTATGCAGAGGGATTATTTTTCCTAAAACTACCCATTTCAAACTGAAGCTGTTCCTGGACCCCCTGTAGTTCAAACAAATGGCTTTGTGAAGCTGAGACTCTGTAGTTTTGTATTCTGATGCCTGAATTACCGTATTTTCCGGACCTTTAGCCGCTCCCCTATATAAGCCGCATTTTCTCTATTTTTAAAAAAACGATAATAAAACAATACATAGGCCGCACCTTTTGTATAGGCCGCAGAACTCTTTCCTTGACTTTTGGCATCGCATGAGCTCTCCCGCTGTCCCTCCGTCCCCTCCAGCGTCACCGTACATTCATTGATGTTAAGCTTGCGTGCAGCCGGCGGCTTCCTAGCAAGATCGATGGCTAACTTGCTTCGTACGAACTTCTTCGTTTGGGTTCCATAATGATGCGGCAAGAATTTGAAAATAATTATAGTTGTAATTTGTCGTCCGTGTTCTATTTGCTAGCTGAATAAAAAAGCAACATCTGCTTCTTTGCTTAACTTTTCTGTAGTTTTGATTCCAATTAGCCGCAGCCGGTAAATAGTCCGCATGGCTCAAAACATCTGACAAAAGTAGCGGCTTATAGCCCGCAAAATACGGTACTTTTATTTTAAAAAGAAGCAAGCACTGCACAGAAGAAAATCAGATTTTATATTCTATCTAGAGTGTCAATAAATGAATGAGCAAAGTTGGTGTCTTTTGGAATGGTCTGATTGTCACTAGTTTGAGTTTACTGTTCATTTTAAAAGGTTTAAGGTAAATTCGCCAAAAAAATGCTATTATATTATATTTGTATTTCCTTTTATGGTAATTTGTGGGTTTGAAGCACAAACTGACCCTGATTCTTCCCAGAATGATTTATTTGACTGGAAATAAGAGGGTTACAGCTTTCATTTTACTACAGAACATATGTAGCAGTTTGAGAGTTCCCTTTTATCAGATGGTGGACAAAATGGAATTAATAAAGAAAAAAGTCTAACAACCCAATCTAGGAACGTCCTCCTCTTAAGATTAAAACTAACTGGAATTCTTTTTTGGGAACTGTAAATTTGGAGTGTGTGTGTGTGTGTGTGTGTGTGTGTATATATATATGTGTGTATATATATAAAAAGAGAGAGAGTGAGATAGAGAGAAGGGAATTTTATATGTATATACTTATTTCCAATGCAAGCGCCAGGTGCAATATTTTAGGAACTTTACTTTTCTGTGGTAGTGCCATGTCAACAACCTTCATTAAGACTCGTTGTGACTTGACTTGTATTAGTTATGCTTAAAATACACATGATTTGCCAGGAAATGTCTTAAAACGCCTGGGCGACTATATATAGCCACTCAGCCATCATTCAAGTACATTTGCTTGTGTATTCAATTAGGGTAAGTACTTGTCTCTACATTTACTTAGCTGATTTTTCGATGTACTATGCAAGCAAAGGATTTAAACAAAATAATATAACATAACAGTGTATAAAAGTGTATAAGCAGAATGAATAAAAGTTTGCGTCCTGTTCAGAGGCATTAAAAAGCTAGTAGTCAGTGTGCCTCAGGTCTCAAGGATTATTAGGCAGGTTTGTCCCTTCATGGCCGTCTGTGCTCAGCCTTTTTACAAATGGTGCGCTTCACTCCGGGCCCAAGCACCCAATCCATCAACACCTTTGGGTGCCATTTCTGCTTCAGTCCTTGGAGCTCAGCAATCTTTCCACAAGCTAAATCATAGTAATTCTTGTCTCTCTTCATTAGTCAACTAGACCTCTTTAGACACAGGGCTATAATCTTGATTTGATGATTCTTTATTTCTCCTGTAACCTTAAGCTTCGTTTAAGGCTTCAGATGTGTGATTGGTGTGAGTCTAAATGCTGGTATTCATCACTCCCTGCATGTGTGCCCCACTGGGTCTTTAAATAAATACAAGCTTTGAAATGTAAATCATGAAAAGATTATAGGTGTGCACGCAGAGGAGGGTGTTGTGAATCCAGTACCTAAACAAAGATTGTCTTTATGCAATCCTGTGGAGCTCCTTAGGAACAAAACAAAAGCACTTTGAAGTGGGTTTTCTGACCATTACACCATAACACTGGTGTACTCTTCTGGAATAATAAAGACGGCACAATGCAGCAAATAGTTCCTGCAGTTTGTGTTGTTAGACTTTAACACTATTTTTTTTTTACACACACACACACACACACACACACATATATTTTATGAATGTTTAATAGTAAGTGTTTTGACATTAATCCTTCAAATACTTGTATCGGTTAAGTGAAAGTTGATTTACATTAGTGGTTTTCAAACTGTGGGTGAGGGTCCAAAAGGGGGACACAGCGAGTCTAAACCCTAAAACTGTTTTATGACTATATCATGAAAATCATATGAAGCCTAAATGGTCTTAATCAGATGAAACATTTTATAAAATACAGTTCTAGCTCTATGTTCATTAGAAAATACACTGTTACTTAAATTATTTGTGAAGAAAATTACTTGAAATATTTCTAGCGGTTACTTTAAACAAATACATCTAGATATTGGCACAGACAATGTCATTTATGATACTTTAAAAATTTTATGACAAGTTATTTTTCTATGCATTATTAATAACTCAACACTTCAGTAATGCCGGTCACTGGTGAATCAAATGAGAGGAATAGAAACATTTCTTTTTCGCTTGCATTTTCTTTTACTCACAAGTTTAAAGAGAATACATTTAAGATACTCTTGGGTTGAAATGTGGGAAGCAGACAAGGTTCTACTCAAGTTAAGTTGGTGATTCATCTCACAAGAGGAAGGTATGGAAAATAAAACTTGGATGAATATGTTTTTAAGATTTAGTCACTTTTATTTTAACAACATTTTTATGTTCAGAAGAAACGTGTCTTCTGCATTTGATCTGCTTTATGGGACTGTTCAACTTGTCAAACTGTCAGTGCAACACCCAAGGAGGACCCTCACTTTATCTTGAATCAGGGCATTGGTATTGGTTTAATGGTCTTCTTCAAAACTAAATTTAATGATGATTCAGCACACATTGCATAGATTATTAAAAAACCTTTGAACTTCAAAGTCTTTGAAACTTGACACTGGTGAAGCATTTTATTTATTTCTAGGGTCATCCTCAAAGTCTTAATCAGAAGCACCACAGGTCAGCCAAAAAAACATGTATGAGAGTGGTTTGAGTTGCCTTATACCCAAGACAGCCTTTGTATCCCTGACCAGAGTAATTTTGTATACAGTATGTAAACAAGATTTTGCCTAAATATGTAACAGGGTGTCTGCAAGCTCAGGAAAATACTTTTTTTCTTTTGGGCTTTTCCATTCTAAGGATGCACTGCAAATTGTCTCCTCTACCTCATACTGTGCAGTATATAGTGTTACAAAATTCCCTCTGGACCCGAATGCATTTCAGGTGGAGAAATGGAGTGCACCATTTTCTCCGCCTTGTCACATCTCTTCTGGGACAATCAGGAACCATTTTGAACACCACGCACTGCATGGTTCTCACTCCTCTCACCAATCAGATCATCCATGCATGCATAATGCCCTGAAAGTATGTATTGGCTATCTTGAGAACCAAAACACCAAATGAAAACAACAACAACTTGGCCAACATGATCAATGTTTTTTGTTAGAATTGTTAACAGTAAAATAAATATTTAGTTTGAACTCGTATCTGGAGGCACAGATGGGTAATATGTAAAAAATGTTTCATGAAAATCTCTCTTACCCTACACCCTTTAAATGGGATGTATGGAAAAACTACTTCAATGAGCTGTTAACCTGCTATAAGGGTGACCCGTCGTCATTAATTTACTCAGAGTATTTTTTATTGATTCCTGCATGTTTGAGTAATTCTGAATTGCCTTGCAACTGAGGCTCAAGTACTCACCACCTATCTCCGCTCACATACCTTATTGGGATTATTTAAAAAATTAAGACTCCAAGTTATACATTTAGGGTTCTAAACTGTTACTAGGTTGTTATCAATATTGCGGTTTACAATGAGCACAGTGTAAAATGATGATCTATTGTACCTATGTGGGTTTTTAATACTAAGAACCTGAAAAAAGCCTAATATGTCTCATTTAAAGTGGTTAAATATGCTATACTAATTCATCACTTTATGTTTAATGTCATTTATATATATATATATATATATATATATATATATATATATATATATATATATATATATATATATATATATATATATATATATATATATATATATATATATATATATATATATATCCTGTGTCTCAGTTATTGTTGTAGTTATACCATTTCACCAAAACAATAACCAATAAATATCTAAATTGAATTGAATTCTTTACACATCCACCAGTTTATTATATCAACAGTCAATGTCCAATAACATTTTAAAAATATTTACATATTATTTACGCAAAGGTTATTGGCCCTTGATGATTTTTTTCCTCTGAAAAATATCCAGTCTCTCTTTTAACGAAGAGTCAAAAGAGATCACTTTATCACTTGACATTACCATGGCGACTGGCACTCAAGATAATGTGGTCCAAGGATACCAAACTAATTAATTCTCCTAAAGCCATTAGATTCGTGGCATGGTTTCGTCACAGCCTCAGCCACCTGTTTTATACCCAAATTTAGATATACTTCTTTGTAGCTGGAGGCGAAGACACTATTTCTTTCTTTCCTCTCTGAACACATTGACGAGTGACAGCTAACGTTGGGCTGACATTGTTTTACAAAGCAACAATGTCTTCTGTGTGAAATGAAAATAAACTCTGAATCATCACAGCAAAGTTGTTTTGTGGGTGCTCTACAGTTGATGTGACAGTTGATGATTAGCTCCACCAGTTTTTGGTCCATATCTGCAAGATTAAGTGGGTTCACAAGCATTGATTGCTTGACTGAAATTGCAATTACAGTGTTTAGTTTGACTGCAAACTATGTCTACTGTAGTTTGAAAGGGAATGACATACATTTTCCAAGCATGTATGCAGGCATTTGCTTGATGTCAGGGGAAGATTAATACCCATTGCAAACATAATAGAGTACATAGAAGAAAAGGATGGCACTTTCTGAGCACAAAAGATGGTGTAGTAATCATGCAACTTGAGCAGCGACTCCCAGTAGTCCTTTGTATTGGTCGTGACAGGCCGAGGACTGTGCCAAAGGTCATGGCCAAAGCAGAGATATCAAAGACTGACAAGGGTTTTATGCTTTCTCCACCGCTTCTCCTTCTAACATAGAATAATGTTTGATGAATATTACATAGGTGATTGTCTGCAAAGGTTTTGACTGTACAGGAGACCAAGTCCTGTCAAAGGCCACAGACAACCAACAAGAAACACAAAAACCTGAAAAATGGCAGTCACAAACAGTCAAACAATGAATGTTATGAATCTCCCAGGTTCTTGTTACCTTACGTCTGGCTCTCATTGTGATGTTGGAGAAACTGTGCCGGAGAATATAGACGCCAAAGGGAAAGAATCTGGAACTCTGTGACACGTCCGTTTCCTCTTTCACTGTGCATCAAGAACAAACTGAGCTGCAATCATTTCAAGGTTTGGAATCCTTGTGGCCTCAGCGTGCAATCTGGGCAAGGCGTGATCAAGCACAGGCTACTAATAATGTTTATCTTTGTTGTCTATCCAGTAAATGTGTTTGTTCACCTTCATATGTCACAAGTGCCACGGCTCCATGTTGTTGCTGTGTGGTATTATTATTGTGTTGCATGTTGTCTTGTGACGTCTTGTGCACTCGTTTTCTGTATCTTTTCAATTTAATCCACAACACATCATACAACATTGGACACACGCCACGCCCTTTGTAGACATTGATGCCTCCTCGAGATTGTCCATGAAACTGGTTCGTTTATTTGTCTTTTCATTGTTGTTTACCATATTTCTTGGTGGTCTATGACAAAAGACACAATACAATGAATACTAACCTAATAAATGCAGTTGATACTACCAATTATACTCTTATTAGATAGTTGTTATTTTATTCTTTATCTGTTTTGTCATGCTTATGTGGTGCACTATATAAATGATAAAACAATTGTCAATTTGAATTCCCTCAACAATTGTCAAGCGCTCCTACCTGAACCCATAGTCTCATTTGTCAACATGAGGGAGACAGCACACAGAGCTGAGGTGGATCTCGACAGACTTTTACAGGATTAGTGGCTCAAACTGTTTAACTAGCCTCGGCGGCAGCTGCTGACACATAATTGAATTGAGGGTTTCATCATTCACTCTTGTTTACTGTCAACATAACAGGTGACAGGCCAAAGATTAATGAAACTCGCTGCTACTATCAGTGCACACTCCGCTGCCGTTTGGAAATATCACAGAATTTTAGGTTCAGGGCTCACGTCTGACTTAAACAGCTTATCCCTTCTCCTGTGCACCTTTCCATTATCACATAGCCACATAAGAAGAGGCAAAAAAGTCAGAAATAACCATTATAAAATGCAATTACAAGACGCTCAGGGGTCCGGACGCCCACGTGGAGCGGCAGATCGGGCCAAATCTTCTTTTGCTATGGTGACTAGCTGCCCATACATAATGCACTGAAAAGGATATTATGTCAAAGCATTTCCACCGTGATTTGACTTAGTTTTGCAGTTGATTTAGCCTGTGAACATTTTTTTTTATTTGAACTTGAGCCAAAGTCAACTTACCCTAACATTTTATTGAATGTACCTTTAGCAGAGCTTTTTCCTCTTGGGTATTCTTTATCCTTTTAGGATATTTCCTGAATGGCTTTCTTACACTGGTGGGTTTGTGTTGCCTAGTTAAACACTGGTTGCTATGATCGGTATGAAATTACACTTGTTTGAAAACATTCTTCCAGATATTGTTTATAAACACACAGAGCTCAGTATTGTGCCATCAGTAATCCTAGAATTTTCAGTTTTCCTAATTTAAAACTAATGGAGATTTCACGAAGATAAAACTATTCTGACACCATAGTGTGATAAATATTTACCATTTGTGACTTAGTATCTTATTTAGTATTTATTGACGTTTTTACATTTGACGTTTTTGTTCATGTCTATGAACATTTTGCGCAAAGTAAACTTTTTGACGTTTGATCCATAGCTCTTTTTATTAGGCCCGAGCCAAAGCATGAGCAACGTCCCGGCAAGGGACTTATTAAAATTGAACGAGTGGTATCAAAAATTAGAACTTAGTGAGCTTTAATTTTGAGTGAAGAAATATTGAAAGACGGCTCAGTAGCATCACCTCAAAAATCGATTAACATGGGGCCAATTGGAGCCCGAAGCCTGAAAAAAAAAAAAATATGACGCTCACTCCAAAACAATTTGAGGACATGTAAAAAATGATTTTGTGACCCCGCCCTGAATCATACAGGAAGTCGGCCATGTTGGATTAACAAGGCGTTGACAAAAGTGCACCTCGTCGAAAACACTTCAAATTTGGCCACAAGACACAAGACCCATGAGCAATGAAATCAGTGGTCATGAACAAAATTGCAATTTTGGGGAAATTACCAAAAAATCTAAGTTTCTTTATAAAAAAAATATTCGAAAATGTTACTTTGTGAAGATTTCCAATCCGAACGCAATGATATGCAAATGTAGAGGCTATCAATTAAAAGGGCTCTCTAGCGCCCTCTCCAAATTAGATTAAAAAAAATTCAAGGGGTTCATTTGCAATGGGGCATAATTTGACAAAGTCACGTGACATTAGCTTGACTCCTTATTGGAGCAAAATAATGGCTGAAAAAAAGTTTCTGTCATTTTTTTCTCCCACAAAGCACCCCAATTTTGACCGGCTGAACATTAATGAAAACCACATTTTTTGCACCCAAAATTCAGGATCGGTAAAAAAAATTTTTTTTTGATGTTGCAAAATGAATCACTAGTGCCACCCCAAAACACAATGACGGGCCTTTATCGTTGTAGATTTGAATAACTTGATGAAACTTGGTACGAACATACCTCATGTCAGGACAACTAAAACAATATATTATGATCCCACCCTAAACCACACAGGGAGTTGGCCATCTAATTTTACATCTCATACTTTATTTTTTCCACCTTGGATATTCAGTCAAAAGACTTGCAAATTTGTCAAAACGAATTACACCCATGTGCAATAAGAGGTCATTCTTTTTATTTTTGATACAATTCCAAATGTGGGTGTGGCAAGCTGGTTAACAAAAATAAAACAAATGTAAGTGTTTAAACTTGCAGATCTCTGGCATGAGGTGTCCTATTTTCCGGCATTAATTTTTGTGAAAAAGTTTTGTGGAAGTTTAGTGCAAAATGATGAGCTGAAAACAATGATATACAATATATATATAGTTATATTTATAAAGGCTCTACAGCGCCTCCTTGAACATTTGAATTATGTCAAAAAGTAGACAAATCAAATTTGGCACAGACATTCTTCTTGCCATTTTGATTAAAAAAAAGCCAATGATGGCATACCTCTAGCTCAGGGGTGTCAAACTCATTTGGGCCAGGGGCCGCTTTTCGACACTCAGGCTGGGTCGCGGGCCGAATATAATGTAAAAAATAAAACAATAAAAAATATAACAAATGTTATATAGCCTAGTAATAGTTCTATGTGGACACTGTTGCACAAATGTGCTGCAGGAGAAAGCATGAGTCCATATTCATGCTGCAGCAGCAGGAACAGGAACATGGACTTGTGATATGATTCTGATATTAAATGTTTGTATCACAGACATGTTAATATTGCTGCACTAACTCAATATGAGCTCACTATTTTTACAGTTTAAGCTTATTTTTAGTGACAAATGATTCATGTGGTGAATCAAATGAGAGCTCAAAGCAGCTTCACTCTGTCATGTTCAGACTTTATTACACTCTGACCTGTGTTTTCACCTGTGGCTCATGATCTGTCCAGGTTTTGCACTGGTTTGGATGTTTTCCTCACAGAGTTGTCAGCAAAGAAGTTTGTTTTCTTGTTGTTAGCTTCACATTAGCGCCGCTTTTAGCACAGCTCTAACGTCCACAAAACCGCCTCTTTTCTTTATTCCTCGTGTTTCCCACGATCTGCCCTGGGGCAGAGCGCTACAGGTCATCGCTGCCGTGTGTTCGATTTTAAATCTGCTGCGATGAATGTCGCTGGTGGCTGTCCCTCGGCACTTGAGCTGGCAGCACACAGCGGGGGGGAGGGGCCCGCGGGGGAGCAGCGCGGGGGAGGGGCCGCGGCTACAAAGGATTGTGGGAATTGTAGTTCTAGCGATAAAAACGCGATATATCTATTGGAAATGAATAATTATAAACTAGAAATGTTCCGCGGGCCTTGAGTTTGACACATGTGCTCTAGCTGCAAGCATGTTACCATGGCAACCTGAAAAATATTGTCATTGACCTGCATGGGTTTTAGTTTACAAATATTTTGAATGGGATGAAAACATTGACTTTGACAAAGACAAATCAAATTTGGCAAAGACATTCTTTTTCCCATTTTGAACAATTAAAGCCAATGACGGCTGAAAGCATCTAAAAGCATGTTACCCTGGCAACCTGACAAATAATGTAATTGACTTACATGGGTTTTGTGTTACAAACATTTTGAAGAGAATTAGAAATTAATTTGACGTAGATAAATAAGGCAAGGCAAGTTCATAGGACAGGACAGGACAGGAATCACAAAACAGTTTAAGACTTAAAAGAGAAGAGTGCAAAGAAAATCATTTCAGTCATATGCACAGCTAAACAAAACTGTTTTTAGCTTGGATTTGAACATTGCCAGAGTAACGGCCTGTCTCACATCGTCAGGAAGACTGTTCCAGATTTTAGCTGCATAAAACTGAAGATTCCTCATGTTTAGTCCTGACTCTGGCACCAGCAGGAGCCCAGTCTCAGCGGTTCTCCGAGTCCGAGATGCTTCATGTGGCACTAACATGTCCGAGATGTAATTTGGTGCTAGGCCATGGAGAGACTTGTACACAAGCAGAGCAGCTTTAAATTCTATTCTCTTAGCCTGAAGCCAGTGTAGAGGTCTGAGCACAAGAATAATGTGATTGTACTTCCTGGTTCTTGTCAGGACCCGAGCAGCAGCGTTGTGGATGTCACGTGACATGAAGTACACTTCCTCCTTCTTCAACGCATTGACAGCACCCAACGATGACGCAGTCTGAAGCACATATGGCCGACATATGTGTCAAGTACAAATCCGATATCCAAATATCACTAAAATCTGACACAGCTTAATTTTTCTAGACATGTTGCAGATCAGTTAGAGACTTTCCTCTGGTCAATAGGTAGACGTGGTTTCTAGTTCATTGTTGATTCCTGCACTTTTTCCACCTATTTGCGATGCAGCGCTACCTCAGGTGAGGGGGATGTTTTATTTTATTATGGTTCAGTTCGTTTGAGCTGAAGTGTGGTGAGAACGTGAACCCCGAACCAAATTAAACTGAAACAATGTTTCAAAGTTTAGTCCTAATTGAACCACTGAAGTGGACTAGCAAGCATGAAAGCACCCTTAGTTCACTGATGGAGCAGAGTAGATTTTATATGACTTTCCTATTTCATTCAGGACAAGGCTATGTTTGTTTTACTGTAAAAGTGTAATATTTGCATTTGGAGGTTGAGTTGCATCTGATTAGCTTCATCAGCTGTTCATTAGCTCATCCTTAATCACAGATCATAGCGGCTCTGCACCTGGGAGTGAGATGGTCTTAATATGGCTGCTGGCAGAGAGGGGCTCTCCAGCTGTTTGCTGCCCTCCAAAGCTGTCAGCACTCATTTGGGCCAATTGCCCTGTGGAACTCAATAATCAAACCTGTAATAACCTCACACATTCTCCAGTGCAGTGCAGCACATCCTATCTCTGCTCTTTCTCTCTCATTGCCTCCGACTCTTTCTCTGCCTCCAATCGAAGTCTTGTGCACGACTCTGTGTAAATGGCACACCAGTCATGATTAATTTCAGAATCACTTATTCGGCTGCAGGAGTACCTCACCTGAATGTGTATGCTGCAATGCATGTCTATGTGGATACGCTCTAAACCTTTGTAGCTGTCTAAAGGAATAAAATAATCCTACATTTGTTCTTTTCCTTTTTGTTGCTCCTTGAATTGTTTTCACAGATGAAAAGTTACCCTTTAGTTTCCTTTGCCATTTCAGTTTGTCTGACAACAAACAACATAAAATGTCAATTTTCAAATCAAACTTACTGGTTGCCGTATTTATATGCCTGTTTTGAAGATACACATTCAAACAACTTGTGAACACATTTTAACCCATTGTCTCCATATCAGACGCTTGTGAGGGCTTTATGAGGCAGTAAAGTGGCCTGGTTCCTTTATCAGTGAACTGGATGGAGAAGTGATGAAGAAAAGCATCTCATCTGCTCCAATGAGTGCTCAGCATGTGAAAATTATGTTATATGCTACGGTTGACCCTTTTTATTGAATCATGTTTCCCTTCAGCTAACTATGATGAATGATTCAGTTCTGTTATTTTGTGTGTTTGTTGGTGTCAATGTTATTGGTTCTGTTCTGAACCATAATGGGCTTGACAAGAATCTGTGGCTTGTCAGTGACACATTCTACAGACCATTCCTTTTCTTCAGTTAATCAAACTATTCAAGAACAAAACAAAAACGAATCCATCCTAATAAAATATGCTTGGATTTGGGCAGTGTGGAAAAGTTGTAATACACACAGCCGCTTACCGAGGACAATAGGTCTCCATTTCCTGACCCTTACATGCAAAGCCACTGTGCAGATACTGTATGGCTTACACAATGTACAGCTCAAGAAATCAATATTATCGTTTTCCTTTTTTGATCTATTTTCACTTGTTGTCCTTATTGGTTGAGTTGAGTTGCACATTTGTGTGTTGTGTAAAAAAACTTAATGCAACAACATGTAACCTTCTGGAGGTGGCATGTCACCTACATGATTCAAATAGAAAGTTAAAGCCATACATTCTCCATGGCGATAGATAGTTTTTTATGCCATTTTGTGGAATATCATAGGTAAAGGAACAACATTTCCATGGATACGAGCAGAAGGAGGCCTCCAGGCCAAGTAAGAGTCAGGTTTGTGGAGATGCAAGTCCGCTCACTGTAAGAACAAGGCTTTTCTATGTCTTTTTTGTGCACTAAAAACATCCCATTCTCTTATTTTAGTCTGTTTTTTTGGCTAAAGTTTTATGTGCTGAGGCTTTAACACCTGGTTGTATTGTTTCTCCATTTTACTGTTGATGAATAGGTTTAACTCAAAGTGATGGTAGATTTGGATGTGGAAATGTTCAGCAACCTGAACATATTTACAGTACATAAAACAATTTAAAGTGGGACTAAAGACTAAATAAATTTGTTTTGCAACTGAACTGTGTACATGGCGTTTTAATAGCATTCTAGCATTCTCTAATATTCCTGGTCCATTTTCAAAAATGTTAGTGACAATTGGTTAAATTACAGCTTTGTTGCAACTCTGCACTGTTGTTTTAAGAGGCACATGACTGTTAAATCCAAGGCTGTTCCTCATTGGTCCAGACACTGTCCTCCCCACTCGCTCTCACCTTTAGTCGTCTGTGCAGTTAGGTTTAGGGTTAGTTTAGCAGCCCATTTGGACTGTGGTAGTGGTTGGAATTTAGGTATTAAGTTCCAAATGATGGACTTCTAATTTGTTTAACGTGGTGACTGACCTGGTATCCCAAATGTAGAACATAATCTTTTTTAGCTCATTTTAGGCATCCTTGTGGAACCTGAGCTGTACCACAGTGATGTCCTTTTCGGAGTAAGCTGTCACATGACTTTGTTAGTTTGGTGCTTGTCCTGTAGCACTTCAAATGAAAAGAGTGCTAAGCAAAACTTTTCTGGACAGCTTCCTTCTTGTGCTTAGCTTAACAAGGCAGGTATTGCATTTCAGCTGGGAGCTTTCAGATACATTTTAGTCAGCCTGGTATTTTGATGAGGTGCCAAAACTACGGAGGGAAGGCAACTCTGTGGAGAGTCTGTCAGTGCGCCGAGGATCAAAGCCATTTGCAAAGTGCGCACACACATCAAACAGCGCCTGGCTACGTGTTCCCTAGCAACCCCAGACCAGGTGTTGCAGTGAGGAGGAAATATTAGAGCCCCCATTCTTCCTGTTTTCTGCAAATACAATTTTAAAGGAAATCGATAAAGCCGTGAATGTGTACGGGATGCGAGAGGAGCTGAGAGGCTTTTTCTGTCTGTTCCATGGTGCAGTGAGTTCAGATAAGAGTGTAATATCAAGGCTTGGGCTGAGAGGCAAGAAAATATAAAAGATTTTTAGTATCTTCTGATGAATCTCACTAATAATGCCTCTCTCATTCAAAGATCCAAAGCAGTCCTACACTCCCACATGCCAAAAGACCAGCGGGGTAGTGAGGAGAGCGGGAAGGCCCAATTCCTCTGAGTGGCCTTGTCAGGCCCGAGTTAGGCAATTACGGTTGATGCTGCAGCGTTGTGAAAGGACCCGCGCTTTGAGCACCAAGGTGAGACTGGCGGTCTGCATGCTTCACGGGCAGCCCTTTATCATGATTACAACACAGCTGTCATATTAGCTGCAAATTAAGCCGTGCTGTGGTGCCAAGATGTAACTGGGCCTAGCGGCAGGAGTTAGCGCTTGCTGTTTGAAGTTAGTGGATGGATCCCCGAACAACAGGTCATACTCCACACCACCGCGTTTAGGTCAAGCTCAAGTCAACCATAAACAATGCCATAATGCTTAAAAATGCACCGCTGAGAAACAGGTGGGGTTCGATTTAAGAGCTGCTGCGGGCTGGCAAAGGTTAGCTTTATTTACCCATAAATGTGATGGCCACCATGGGGAGCAAAAACGAGGTAGCATCAGGTATATTTGTGTGTCCCCCAACAGCACACAGATTTCTGAAGAGGTATGAGAAAGCACAAAAAGTGACTTGGAGAGGACAACCCAACTCTGGCAGAACTAGCTCTGTGGGTGGGAATAGAAGATCACATTAATGTGTTTACTTATAACTTTGCTTATTTAGGGTCAACCAAACATGTCATTGGAGCAAACTAAGTAGAACTACTGGATCCAAAACTCTCTTTGCTCAATCATTGTTACAACTGAATGTGTTTCAGGCCACTTGCACAGCTTTAGAACAGATTTTTAGACATAAAAGTGAATCAGGGTGGACCACCCTTGCACAACCAATCAATTCTCATCCCAAAGCGTTACACAGACTCACATGGATCTTTCTCACAAGTTTACCAAAGATAACATTTAAAGTAAAGTGAAAAGATGAAAATACTGTAGCGTGTAGTGGAGTTCTTTACAATACACTTTCGGGGGGGAAACGGAATTTTCGAATTATAAGAGGGGAAAAAAGATATGAATTGCTTATCAAATAAATGTGTTTGATCAGTCATTCTAAACTAACCTTATGAACAAAGAAAATGTAGACATTTCATAACATCACAAAATAGTCATTATGAATTGTTTCCTCAATGTAGGCATGTTTAAAGCTGGAAGCATGAGCATCGAATGAGTGTTTGGTTGATTAGGTCTCAAGAGAGCATGAACGTTTTGGCTGTAGACTGGGTCGGAGCCTCTCCTAAACAGAAGCTTTTTGATATGTTGTTCATTATGTAAGAGTGAATGTGTGGCCGCCCATTTTTCCCTTCACACCACACACAGAGCCCTGGAGGCAGCCCAGTGAGAGGACAAAGACAGATGTGGTGTGTGGGACGTCCCAGTTTGTCTCCGCAGCAGAGGCAGGTGTAAGCAGGGGAAGTGTGTGATGAATGTTCCCTTTAGTGCCGCTGACTGACTGGCCTTATTCACACCGGCGACAGCTCCTCTGGCTAAGTACTGTGGGACTGCAGATACTGTACATGCTCACAGGCAAACAGAAACAAGGACAAAGCAAAGACACATGCCGAAGACATTTTGGTGAGTGTGAGGGAGGTCTGTTCAGAATTTATGGAATTTATCTGCAAACAACAGCAAACAAGTGCTTGAGTAAGAATGTTATAATGTACCCTCATTAAAAATGCATTTAGTAATTTATTTACATTGAGTTTATTTGCAATAACAGATATCTCCGTTTTGAAGATTTGTTCTAACGTTATTTTTCTTCTTGATTTAATCTTCTACATATATTATTTAAAACAGTAGAGTGGAGGGGACTTGCTAAAGTAGGGATGGAATAATTTTATTGCTCTAGAATATATTTGGTTTTTCAAAACACTGGCAGAAAATTTGTAAATTGTAAGCACTAAATTGTGTCATATTGCACTTATCTGTTTTTTGCAACTGAACACTTTGAATGAGTTCTGTTCTTTTTAATTCATGCAATTACCGCCTTCTCCAGGTCTCAGGTGAGGGACAAGATGTACGCTCCATTGTCTCTAGTCAAATTTTTGGTGTAGGTTTTTGGATCACGGTGGCCTCTGTGATCCAGCAGAGGTACATTGTTAGTTTTAGCATTGTTCCAGCCCATTGTAGTGGCAGCCTTGAGATTTTCCTGCTCTGTTTGCTAATTTTCTTCATTTGGTGTGTTGTTAATATTATGTTTTGACCCTGTAAATTTTTATATCGTACTTTTCTACCTTCAAGTTATAAGGAACCAATTCACACTGCGGGTTAAATGTTTTGCCCAAGGACACAACAGCAGTATTCACCTGAGGGAACTGGAGTTGAACCGCCAACCTGTGGGCCAGTGGATCTGACCTCTCTACTGATGACATTTTATGTCGGAAGTGGGATTTGAACCAACCTTCAGTAGAAAACCACTCTGCCAACTGATCTATTGCCCTCTGTGTATGCGCCCTGTGAGCCCCATGATCCCCCGACTTACCGTAAAGTGACCATGGCTGGTGTGTTATGCAAACATTACATTATTTTTAAAAGATATATATAGCTGTATTGAATAAATGCAAGATTCAAGAGAACATTCAAGGCAATGCAATAACATCTGTATGCAGACAAGCAGGTGACCTTCCACGATGCAAAAAACGTATCTCGTACTTGCTAATTCTCCTTTTAACAAAAACAGGCCTTGGAGGATTAAATGTTTGCTAGCTGCCATAGTCATTACTATGGCAGCTAGTCATTACTATGGCAGCTAGTAAACTACTTTGTACAAGCTAAAATGTCTTGCACACTAACTTCAGATAAGTTGCAAAAAAGAAAAAGAATAAACTTTGACACAATGAATGTCAGCCTCACCTTGTCAGCCGGTTTCAAAGCCTGTTATATGGTTATACATATTTATGTGGGAGAACAGCAAAAAACAATAGCTCTGCTGAATAGGACATGGGTAAAATGCATTACTGCCAAGAGATTGCAATCAATTGGATATTCTCCGCAACGCAAGAATACTTTAATATTGATATTAAGCAGAAATTTATTATTTGCTTTTAATAACATGGACAGATCCTCCAATAACTAAGATCAGGGAAATTAAGTCGCATTGCGTTTAGTGAAAAAAAAAAAAAATATATATATATATATATATATATGCAATATTTTCTCATTTGTAAACACTGGGTTCATTATGGAATATTTCTTGTATTGAGTTAGTCTTTCTTAGAAGTAATTATGGCAATTTACAATTTTTGTCACCTTGAATTTCAAGTTGCAACTTTCAAGATGGCGCCGCAGACGGATGCCCTGGCCTTTCTGTGCTCTTTGTTATGTCTGATTATGTTCGTAAATTGTGTGTCTGCGTGCTCTTACACCCGTGAAGAGCTCTTGTCCTTCCGCACAACAACTCCTACGGACCTAGTTCCAGTTTTTTTAGTTTCTGCTGCTGAATTAGCCCTTCTTTTGGCTAAAAAGAGTGAGACGCCGCAGGCGAGGAAAACGTGAGGGGGTCCTCGTACGGCTCAGGAGACGCGGTACACGGACGCCCTTACCTGGGATTTTCCTCTCCAACGTTCGCTCACTCTCCAACAAAATGGACGAACTGGCGTTGCTGATGAGACGAAACAGAGACTTTTCTTCATCTCCTGTTTTGTGCTTCACGGAGACGTGGCTCAGTGAGCCGATCCCGGACGGCGCCGTACAGCTCGAGGGGTTTTGCCTCTTTCGTGCGGATCGTCATAAGGGTCTCTCCGGGGGTAAAACACGCGGCGGAGGAGTCTGTTTTTACATGAACAACGCCTGGTCTTCAGATGTGACTGTGATCTCCAAACACTGCTCTCCTGATCTGGAATATCTTTTCATTAACTGCAAACCATTCTACTCGCCACGTGAGTTCGCCTCATTCATTCTGGCTTGTTGTTTACATCCCGCCGAGCGCAAACGTGCACGTGGGCACAGCGCGCACTCGCGGACCAGATTCTGAATGTAGAGCGGACCTTCCCGGACTCTTTGTGTATTTATCCTGGGTGATTTTAACAAGGGGAATCTCAGCCACGAACTACCAAAGTACAGACAGTTTATTAAAGTTCCGACCAGAGAGCAGAACACGTTGGATCACTGTTACACAACAGTCAGTAAAGCCTTCCGCGCCGTGGCTCGCGCTGCTCTCGGCTTTTCCGATCACGCCATGGTTCACCTGATCCCCACGTACAGGCAGAGGCTGAAGCTCTCCAAACCTGCAGTGAGGACCTCTAAGAAGTGGACCAATGAGGCAGTGGAGGAGCTTCGTGCGTGTTTGGACATTACAGACTGGGAGGTCTTCAGAGCTGCCACAGATAGTTTGGATGAGTACACGGACACTGTGACGTCATACATTCGATTCTGTGAGGACAGCATCATACCAACACAAACCAAAGTCACTTTCAACAATGACAAACCCTGGTTCACTCCAAAACTGAGGCAGTTAAGAAAGCAGAAGGAGGCAGCGCACAGGGCTGGTGACAGGGGGCGCTACAAAGACGCAAAGTATGGATTTAGCAAAGAGGTTTCTCGAGCGAGATCACAGTACAATACGCGTCTGAAGCAGCAGTTCTCTGACACAACAACCCACCCTCCGTGTGGAGGGGGCTCCGGCTCCTCACCAACCACAAGCCCGAGCCCCCCCTGCTGCAAACAATCGAAAACTGGCTGAGCAACTTAATCACCTTCTACTCCAGGTTTGATGTGACCACCCCCTCCCCACGGTGGCCACCTCCGCCAACTCAAACCTGGTCACCCCACCTCCCCCACCACCCTCTCAGTTCAGGAACAGGATGTTCACAGGCTATTTCGGAAATCCAACCCCCGAAAAGCTGCTGGACCAGACGGCGTCTCTGCAGCTACATTAAGACATTGCGCAGGAGAGTTAACCCCCGTCTTCACAGACATTTTTAACACCTCCCTGGGGTCATGCCATGTCCCAGCCTGCTTCAAGTCTGCCATCATTGTCCCTGTCCCCAAGAAGCCCCGGATCACTGGACTTAATGACTACAGGCCTGTGGCGCTGACGTCTGTAGTCATGAAGTCATTTGAACGCCTGGTCCTGCCCCACCTCAAGTCCTTCACCTCCTCCCTGCTGGACCCCCTGCAGTTCGCCTACAGAGCCAACAGGTCTGTAGACGACACCATCAACCTGGCACTCCACTTCATCCTGCAGCATCTGGACTCCCCGGGAACCTACGCCAGGATCCTGTTTGTGGACTTCAGCTCTGCTTTCAAACACCATCCTCCCTGCTCTGCTCCAGGACAAGCTCTCCCAGCTCAACGTGCCTGACTCCACCTGCAGGTGGATCACTGACTTCCTGACGGATCGGAGGCAGTGCGTGCGGCTGGGGAAGAATGTCTCAGACACTCGGACTATCAGCACAGGAGCTCCTCAGGGCTGTGTACTTTCCCTCTGCTCTTCTCCCTGTACACAAACTGCTGCACCTCCAGCCACGACTCCGTAAAACTCATCAAGTTTGCGGACGACACCACCCTCATCGGGCTCATCTCGGACGGGGATGAGTCTGTCTACAGGAGGGAGGTGGACCGGCTGGTGTCCTGGTGCAGCGGTTAACAATCTGGAGTTCAACGCCCAGAAGACAGTGGAGATGATCGTGGACTTCAGGAAAGCCACAGCCCCCCAGCCCCCCCTCATCATGACAGACTCCCCCATCACCACCGTGGACTCCTTCCGCTTCCTGGGCACCACCATCACCCAGGACCTCAAGTGGGAGCCCTCCATCAGCTCCCTCATCAAGAAGGCCCAGCAGAGGATGTACTTTCTGCGGCAGCTGAGGAAAGCCAAGCTGCCAGTGCAGATGATGGTGCAGTTCTACACGGCCATCATTGAGTCCATCCTCACCTCCTCCATCACCGTGTGGTACGCTGGAGCCACAGCCAGGGACAAACAGAGACTACAGCGCATTGTGCGCTCTGCTGAGAAGGTGATCGGCTGCAGACTTCCATTCTCTGCAGGACCTGTACGTCTCCAGGGCTCTGGGACGAGCAGGTCGGATCACAGCTGACCCTTCTCACCCTGGACATGGTCTGTTTGAACCACTCCCCTCAGGCAGGAGGCCCTCAGGCAGGAGGCTACGGTCCATCCGGACCAGAACCTCCCGCCACAAGAATAGTTTCTTTCCCTCTGCTGTTGGACTCATGAACACTTCTTAAACACCTGTCACTTTAACTGCAATATTCAACCACTCACTGCACTGTCACTTTCTGCACTACAACTTTAAACATAAATGTAACTCTTGTGTAACATAGAAATGCCTATTTTTATTTTTATTGTATAGTAATTTATAGTAGTATAGTAATTTTAAATTGCTTCCTAATGCATGCCCTTTTTTGATTGAATATATGTTGTTTTATTATTGCTTAGTGTTTTATGTTGCACCTTAATGCCGAGACAAGTTCCTACGTTTTTGAATTTTGTTCATTGACAATGGCAATAAACTCTTTCTGATTCTGATTCTGATTACGTCTCATATTTATATGTTTTGCAAATTTTTTTGCTAAATGAATCTTTTCAAACATGGCAGATTCATTCAAACTTCCATGACATACAGATGGATTCCTGAGGGGAGAAATACAGGATGCACATGACAACTTAATCAAACCGCAGAGACAAAATTAGGATTAAAGGGGAGATGTGAGGGATGGCAGTGCTTTCATGAACTATGAATAGAGCTGCACTCCACAAA
Source organism: Chaenogobius annularis (assembly GCA_015082035.1). Taxonomy (NCBI): domain Eukaryota; kingdom Metazoa; phylum Chordata; class Actinopteri; order Gobiiformes; family Gobiidae; genus Chaenogobius; species Chaenogobius annularis. The sequence goes on along the minus strand of BJKM01000135.1, from coordinate 386,545 downwards.
AGGACAGCCACACATGAGGCAGACTCTGTGTCCCTTTAGGGCTGTAGGCAATGACTGACAGAGAAACGGGGTCGTGATCTTCCATCTTATCCTACAACACAAATAATGAGTCACAAAAACAAAGAATCTAAACTAGCTTTGGATGATTATAGGAGACATAAAACAACTTGACACAGGGAGAGAGGTTCAGGCAGAAACAACACATCAAATATTTTTTTTAGACGCGTGCATCCTTTATTGCTCAAGGTTTATTGGTTTTCTTTTGTTTGCTGGCCTCTGACCTCAGCTGGGCCATTTTGTCTATCTATCTAAAGAGAAAGCTAGCAGCAAAATGCAATATTCCCACACTATATAAGTCATAATTTCCCTTGGATATACTTTAGTAGGTGGTTGTTGTTCGTATATGCTATTTATGTATCAACGTTTTCAATGAATATACTGTACCAAAATCTGTTTCATTTGTTAGATGTGTTCAAAGAAGAATACAGTATATAGGCATTGATAATACTGTGCATACACTGGCTTATACACTTGCTCAAGGTAACATTATAAATGTATTATAAATGTAAATTATTATTTATTTTTCAAGCTAAATACGAATAATAATAGATAAGCTAAGTTGGGAGAAATTCCCTTGTCATAGCAACGATTCATAATACAATGTAAGATAGTAAATAAAAAGTGCATGGTTAACAAATAAATAGCTTTTTATTTATGTATTTACACATTTATGTATTTATTTATGTATTTAGCCTCAGGTCACAAATAGGTCAAAATCGGTTTTGATCTCAATGGATTTTAATATGGAATAAATAATTGTAACAAATGTGAAAAGTAAAGCGTGATATAATGAATAATGATAATGTTATGCTAAATGCTGTCAATGCATTGCTAAACAACACTTGATACTGGGCTTTGATATTCGACTACTGCTTGTTTGTCACTTTCCTTGGTCAGTAACCAGCATGTCTTCTGAAATAGACTCGTAAATTTTTGGTATTTAATGCTGTAAAGAATGTAAAAACTCCACAAGTAATTATCACTCAATCAATCAAACTTATTTATACAGCACATTAATACATAAAATGTACACAAAATGCTTTACAGTGCATTAAAAACATTCCCACATGCTCACATTCCACCAACCACCCACACAACCACCTGACACACACAACCAAACAACTCACACGGACAGGCTCCTGGTACAGAGGGCTCAGGAGAGGAAATGCTGGAGATCCTAAAAGTGATTAAAAAGTAAAAACTAAAAATATATGAGTAGAAGTCAAGAGTTAGAATATCAAATAGCACCAATAAAACTTTGGAGTAGAAAAAAAAACTAGCACATAAATACATATAAAATAGTAAACCAAAATGATTAAGAAGAATAAATAGATCAATAATTAAATTAAATACATACAAATAATACATTTTAATCTAAAAGGTGGGTCTCAAGCCTGCTTTTAAAAAGATTCTCCTCATCACCATGAAAAAACAAAACCGTACGATTCGAGTGGGTAGCTTAGTGCTTTGAAACCCCTCCTTTCTCTCTATAAAGCTGGGAGCAAAATACAATATTTCTACTGTATCTAAAAGCTTTAATTTCCCTAAGCTACTGCTCTGGATATTGATAAAATGATAACACGTTAAAGCCAGAAATGATGAGGTGTTACTCAAATGTGTCGTCTACGCGTTGATCTTTTGCGTTGTGGCCATAGCCCGCTGTAACATTTTGAGTTGACATCCGCTCCCTTTGAAACCAATTAGTCCCTTGTCTGAAGCTTCTCTCGATATGCTAACTTTTATCTCTGCTCTCTTTGGTGCAAGCCAGTAGTTGCTTTCAAAATTTAAGTCTTTCTTCAGCAATATATCCAAACTGAAGGGCTTGTTTTGTGATGAAACATTCTTATCAGTAAAACCAAATTTAAAATATACTTAGCTCACCTTACTAAACTAATATTTTGGATGGATAAACACAAGTAACATTCATCTGTACACTGCATTGATTACCTTTGGAGTATTCAACATCAGCATACATTATAAAGACTTATAGCAGTGCACACATGTCAATATTGAGTCGGACTTTCTTCCTTATTGATTAATTGTTGACAATTTGTAGACCCAGCAGTCAAAGAGATTGTGTTTGAATGGGAGCGATCCATCTTTTCAGATTGACCAAGCCTTGTCATCATGACCAGGACTTTCGCATCCATTAAAACTGTTGACAGTGAAGGCCATTACTGATACCAGGTCATTGCCATCATTAGTGACCATGGGAATATATATTTCAAAACTTGTATTCGATTGTAATCATCATTATCTTACTCTGAGTGTGATCTGAGTGTAATCTACGCCAGAAAAAGGGATATTAAGCATTCTTTAAATAAATCCTGAACAGATCATTTTAATTGGGCCTCATTTTCTTTATCCTTGGTTAAAAAAAGAAAGAAGTATTAATAAAAGTATCTCAAAGGTGTTTGCAATGTCCTTTATTTTGCCATACAGACATTAATTCATACTCAACTCACAAACCTTTTGCTCCTCCCAAAATATTATCACTGCTTAGATTGCCTCCTCATATCCAGCATATATAGTGCTAAAGCTGGTATAGTTTTTAACATCTGTTGGGGTTTTGTATACAGAGTTTTCTGCATGTAGAATTATATTAAAGGAAATATCAAGGATAAGGTGTCAAAAGATATTTAATAAGTCTGAATAATGCATTGGACCTTTAAACTTAACTTATAGCCAGGAGCACTTTAAATGTTTGGTGTAAAAATATCCTCACCTTCTTTCTCAACTTTATTTACAGTGTCACGGTGTTACTTTTACCTAGCAAGACACATACAGTACCTGCTATATTTTTTTATTTAAAAACTCCCAAAAATCCTTCTTGAACCGCTCCTGAGGGGCAAGTGAATGACCAGCCCAATCACCGTCCAGCATTGTGGTTTGGGCAACTGCAGAACGCCCGAATGAACCAAACAAACATGGTGGTGTTGGATGTACTGTAAATCCTAAAAATCTGCATGAAATATTTGACAGAACGTTCGGTCTTTTATACGTGCAGGGACAGGATCTGCACCTTAGTTATTAGTTATTGGCTAATCTTTGATTTAAAAGATGGGAAAAAACACTCATAATCTGGTATTTTCATAAAAATACCACAGTATGAATCGTGAGTAAGATCTTATGATAAATTACAAGAAACTCAATACAAACATTCAAGTTTCTCATGTCATTATAGAGCTCTTGTAATTAATGGATTTACTTAGCATTTTTTTTCAGTATTTCTTGTAATCAAGAAAGTTGCGTAATTATAAAAGATTATGATTCAAAAACACATTTGATTGTACACTGTATGCTTATGGCATAGGAAGTTAATATAGAGCTGGAGTACAGTGGTCGGACTTCAGTTCAGGCGAGTGCTCTCAGTTGTGTGAAGAAGAGTGCTTGAACAGAGCGCAGACAGAGTCAATGAAGCCACTTCACTTCATCAGAGATTCTGCACAATGAACCAGTTCTTAAGTTAGTGCCTCTTCATCAGTGCGGCCTGTTTTCCTGTATATTTAATCCCAGATTTTGATATGGCATTTTCAACCAATGAAACGCATATATTATTACATTTTGTAAAACTTTTGAGACAGTATTCTTGTGCAATGTGGTTCAGAGCAGGGAGCAGCTCACAACTGCTGAGGCCCAGCACTCGTAAATAAAGTATGTAAACTGCGATTGAACCCCTTATCAATATTGCAGCCATTTACCATTCAATGTTTTTTGTTACCATTCAAATACTATACAAGTAAGTACCACAGTATAATTTGTACAATAAACATTTTTATTCAAATACTGCTCCATTTCTTGAGTGGATTATAAAATTGCTGTCACTTTCATTTAGTTGAACTTCCCACAAAACCGGCTAAGTAGGATTTGAATTCAAAACCGTGTGAATGGATTTGCCTCTCGATTGTGATAAAGAGACATGCATACAGCAGCTATCTTATTAATGTAATTTTATCAACACGTTGCCTCCAGGCCTGTGATCCCGCCTCATTTTGCTCCCTATCTCGCCCCTCTTTAAACGTTTTTAGACATCCTCGTTTAAAGTACAAAGTGATTGAAAGTCATCATTCTGATTCTAGATTTACATTAATAGGCCTGAACACATTCAAATGCATCTCTCGTTTTGGAAGGTCACTGGACAAAAATGTGAAAATGAATCAAGGGATTAGCCATAATGCCGCTATAAATGTGTTAAATTCTTCCATTTCAGGCTTTTATTATGTTAAAGCCCAAGGGAAAACAAACCCAGTCTTTCAAAACGGGGCATTGCTGCGTTTGTAAATACAACGTCAATGCAGCAGAATTTGTCAATCTTATAAAACCAAACTTCTGTCAATCATAACTGAGGGTGTGAAGAATGTTTTTGTTTTAGTACAGAATGCATGCTGCTCTAAAATAATAACAAATCTATTTGGCGGTTGAAAAAGGCAAACAACATCTAACTTTTCTGGTGGAGGACACGCCACCTGCTTGACTCAGTGCCTACAATGTTCACAGTATTGCCTTAAAGGAATAATATGTAGCCTCTCGGAGGGTTTTCACACATGTTGGAGTGCTCCTTGGAGCGGTCTCAGTGGCTTCTAGATTTATTTATGATCACTTTTGGGCCGGTCCTGTTCACATGCACCACTTATCATTCTCCCCCAACACTGCACACATATGCCACATTAGAGGCATCAGTGACTAAAGAACTTATTTCCATGACAACAGGCTTCAGAGCCGTGTCACGCACACCTCTAATGGACACATGGATTTAGTATAACTGGCAACACAACGGTAAGGCTCATGTGAGGCTCATTTGCCTTCTGATTGGATATGAAGAATCTGAAGACTCAAAATACCAAAGGGAAACATTGGGCTCATTTGGCTGATCTTAGTTTACAACTGCACAAAGCCCGAATATAAACACCCATCACACTGTTATTACACCTAAGTCACATTCAGCCTGTTCCCTTCCCCAGGTGAGAGGTTTATTCACTTGTTGTACATGTCACCTGACACTCGGATCTGGACCTTAGCCCGGTTGGTTTTAGATGCATTTGTGCAGGTTTATGGGATAACTTACATAGCAAACACAAACTGCTCCTCTTTGAAAATAAATCCCATTATTAGTCCAACTTAAAGATTCAAACAAATCCATATTTTCTTTATTTCTTGCTCAGCCAGAAATTAAAACTCATATGTTAATAAATCCACGAGCTAGCCGTCAACAAACTTTCAATGCAAACATTGTCGTGCCCCCTCCAGTCGTTATACCAGAGTGGAGCAGAGTACATGCTGTCCATGAGAAGTCATGGGCGGGACTAGCTACTAGAGTCAATTTCAGCCTATCAATCAACTGTAAGGGGAGAATCTGATTGGTCAGTGCTAACAACACAGGCCCTTCTGCTTTCTGTCTGATGAGCAGCCAGTTCTGAATGTATGACCTCCATAACACCAAATCTGATTGGACATACTGTAGTCAGTATGAAAAAGCTATATTTGATTTTAACATTTAACTTCATATCTGAGGACACAAGTAGGTAATGTTTATTCAATTTAAAACCTAAAGTTTACATTCAAATTTATCATTCAGAATCAGAATCAGAATCAGAAAAGGGGTTTATTGCCATTGTCAATGAACAAACTTCACAGACATAGGAACTTGTCTCGGCATGAAGGTGCAACACAAAACACTGAGCAATAATAAAACAACATATATTCAAGTCAAAACAAAGAGGCATGCATTTTAAGTGGACAATTTAAAAATTACTATAAAATAATAAAAATAAAAATAAAAATAAAAATAAAAATAAAAATAAAAATAAAAATAAAAATAGGCATTGCTATGTACACAAGTTTACAGTTAAGTTCTCAATCTGTAGAGAGGAGAGCCCCCTTTTTCACAGTTAGAATAAACATCCCCAAACTAAATAAAGAAAGGTTGCAGACCCCCATCAGAAAAGTTATCTAGTGCACCTTTAAAATGTAAGCAGCTTTTTTAAATGGAATTGGAGAGTTTGCAAATTTAATATTCTTGTGGTTTATTTCTGTAACAACCTTAAAATACCTTTTTGGTGTCACTGGGGCGGAGAGCAAACAGTATTACTATCCACGCAGAGACACATGCTTCATCAAACTTTAATCATCCCCAAGTGGTGTCCTCCTCCAATCGAACGCACTCAGCTCAGCCACAGTTTGTCACTCAGAGGCGCTGCACACCCGCACTGGCTGCTGGTACAGTGGAATATGATTACATTGGACGCCTAATGATTTGTCCTTGTCATTATCATTATCATCTGTAATGGTAAAACATACTTTAACATGACGTTCCCTTGCATCGCCCTGTTTGAGATCGATGCATCCCTGTTTATAGATGACTTATATCATTGGTAAACATGAATAACACTGAAAGAAAGAAAGCCTCTGGTAGACCCACCTTCATCCTTAAACACCAATAGACCACCACATTTAAACCCAAAATATTAGGTGGATTTGAAAAATAAAGATAGCATTTCAAGCAAACTTGTTGGTATAAAATTGCAACTTTATTTTGTGCCATTAAAGAATACTCCTATAATTCCATTTATTTTTTAGAGCCCCTAATCACAACAGCAGTCACCTCGCAGGGCTTTATCAACAAAGTTAGAAAATCAAACAAGGAAACAGCCTTTGGGCAATAAAAGACAAGCAGATTAACCAACGTTCACAGGAATTAAGCAAATAGATAACTGTCCAAGAGAATCCTTTGCCCTTAGAACCTCCTTGGCAAGGAAAAACTCGAGGAGAACCACAGTGAAGAAGAGATCTGCGCTCATGAAGGGACAAACTGTACTGTACAAAAGCTGTGTCCGGGTTCAAGTCTGTGGAACCAGAGTCATACTCATTAATGGTAAAAAAAAATAAAGTAGGAAGCAATTGGAAGTTGTTTTGCCACAAACCTAAAGGTGGACAATTGGATTCCCACTTTGTTCCCTTTGAGTCAATGAGTGAGATAGAGTTATTGGTATAAACAGTTCACAATTTTGTCCTAACAATTGTTTATTTATTTAATTGCATATTTTTACTGGGATTTTTCTGCATTGTTGCACTTCTCTAAAAAATTTAACTAACCAGCTCTGAATGTTTTTTGTCCAATCAAACTGTAAACGCACAAACCCCACAAGATTATTTTCCTTATGTACGCAATCTTGTGACACATTTATCTCCAGACCTTGTGGCATGAGATCTTGCTCCAAATAATAGGGTGAAACATATTTAAAATGTAATATGTCATTATTGTGGGTTTGCGTCAGTCTGAAATACAGTCTTAAAATACATGTTTTTTATTTATTTTGCTCGTTGGTGTTGAACTTAATCACCTAAAAGTACTAGCTCAGATGTTGTTGTGGGTGTTGGAAATGCCAGGAAACAGATTGTGACATTGCTCAGGAAAAAAACTTCATGCTTCCAACAGGAGGTACTTTTGATTTGAATCGTCTTCAAGGCGTTTGATTCAAGGCAAAAAGTCAGTACACGTTAATCATGTGTAGATGATTGTGGTGTAATAAATGTGCATGATTTTAAATATTAACAAAGAATTGTGAGTTCCTCTAAAATGAACAATGGTACAATGATATGACATTGTGTGACTACTAGCTTTCTTTTCTCTCGATGGCTTTACAAACTGTTTTACTAATGTAATCAAACCACATATTTTATTCAACCTGTTGGTGGAGCCACTCATCGATTGACATGTTCTTGAAATAAACATGACCAGCAGGGACTATCACTGGATTGTTACTCCTGGGGTCGGCCAGAGCCTCCTCTTATCTCCAAAATGTGTCGATTGAGGAGCAGACAGTGTGAATGTGAGTGCTAATGCGCCGGTTATGTGTTGTGTTGTGTTGCTGAGAGGTCGCCTGTGTGTAACACTCTGTGCCAGAATAGAAACATGCGACCGCGGAGAGCTCATTTAAAGCTTTTATCAGTCTCCTGGTGTTATCTGAGGGGAGGTAATGCAACAGTTACAAGACAGCAGATGCGTGACATTGTTTTGTAGCTTGATAATTATATTGTAAACTTTTGTTACATTTTAACACTTACCCATGCTTGTTTATGGTGCGCTGAAGATTAGACATTTGGGGTTGTCTAGCAATTAACACACTTTTGGCAAACATAGTTGAAACAACATCGCATTTAAGTAAGCATTTCATAGTCAGACATGCTAAGAACTCTATTGCTCACAGTTTTTTTTCTCTTCGTAAAGAATAAAACAGAAACACTTGAAAGTTCTGGTAATTTTTACTTAAATTTTAACGTAGTGGATTGGACTGTGTTGTTACATGCACCATGAACATGACTTTTCCAGATGTGTTATTGTAATGTCAAAAGATACGAATCAAAACGCCTCAATTGTACTGACTGGATTTACATGCATTTTGAAAAATTGTTTGAGCAGGCTACTCCATTTTTCCTGGCATATATATAAACGTACGGACTGCTACTTGATTATTCAGCTTCTGAGTCTGTCTATTTCCACACAGATACGGTATATGATTGGTATAATGTAAGCAATCCAGCCATTAGTGACATAAGGGCATCTGAAGTCAAACTAAACATGCAATTATGCCTGCATATTTGTGGGCGGATAAGCTGTGGTTAGTTTCATTTCTAGAAGCACAAAATGCACTGAATGATTAATCCATCCAAGTCAACAATGTCAGAGGCAAGGTAAAAGTGAATCATTATGAGAGTTTTGGAGATTGCCCTTCGGCTTCAACCTTGATATTTTAGAATGACCTAATTGGCAAAAAATAATAAAATGATACCTGAGGTTACCACAGCAACTCTTCTGCCATCATTTGTGTATTGATTTAGCATAAATATTTCATGCAATCCAATAAATGTGCTTTTTCACCATTTTGTGCTCCTGGACATTCATTGAGGAATACCGCATACAAAATAAAGCAATATTAAAATAAGACCAAAATAATCCAAAACAAACTCAATCAGCACCACATATAATGCTTTCATTTTCTTCTCATATATGTTTTTAAAATGTCTCTAGTTGTGCTAATTATCTGTATATTTCTGCCCAGTACAGTGTAGTCCTCTGCATAATTAATATGTCCAAGCACTGTATTCAAATCCCTTTATGACAACTGAGAAATAATTTCCCTGCCTCAGACCCTGGGTCTCAAACTGAAATGGTGTTTGCACTATTTTAAGAATATATTTTCTTCAATAAATAAAAGCCGAGTCTGTGTTTTCTACAGAGAAGATCTACATATTCAAAATGTGTCTTAATGAACACACTATGTGTTTTAGAATGGGTCTGCTCCCTCCATATCTTTATGCATCTATACAACAAAAAGCAGATGGACAGTATTCACTGACTCAGTGAATTCTCTAGACTCGGTGTTGCTTTCTGGGACTGTTAAAATGGCATTTCAATATTCTGCCCCCTCAACATGGAATAAGTTACAGAAGGTCTAGAAACTAAAATAACTGATTTCAAGAGGCCAGTTATAATGTATGTAGAAAGTTTTGGGAATGAGATTTAGTTTATTGTGATTGTCTAAATGTGTGTTGATGTTATGAATGATCTGCTGCTGTCGGGGCAAGGAATCCCTTGAAAAATAGATGAGTCATCTTTTTCCTGGTTAAATAAATGTTAAATCAAAAATAGTTAGGTAGTAATATATACCTATAACCGCTAATCAAGCCTGTTTTTCCAATATGCCCATTACATCTGTTCATTCACACTTTAATTTGAAATAGTGACAGAAGCCTTGAATATTTTTTTCTCTCACTATAAACCTTTTTTTTTTTTTTTTTAAACCTTTTTTGCTGCCATTATTTAAAGGTACTTAGGTACTTAGTATTTAACATAAGTAGATCCTCATTTTACATTTTATTCATTGTAAATTACAATATGGATTTAAGAACTTAGTTATAGAAACAGGTTCATTGACTTCCTGTTAAAAACTGCAGACCTGATAACCCGACTCTTTGTGCTGGCATTTCACCGTAGCAAGCAGCAGATAGTCATTTGCATGTTTTTATTTTTTTTTAAACTACGTGACATTTTATTACCCAAATGTAAGAGTATGAACTTTCCAAATAGTCACATCAGTTCAAGGACCTGGCTTGGGATAGGGGGTAGGTGAAAACAGCAATTTTCTGACCACTCAAGCCTCCGTAGCAAGACAATACATGATTAACTCAAACATGCAGTAACCAATCAAAAGCGTAAATAGTGAGTAAACAAATGATGAGGAAACAGTCTTGTAACAAGGTTAAAAGCTCATTAAAGTTGAATTTGCATATTGCGTATGTAAGTAGCTGTGTTACTTCTCATTAAATCTTCCCCAGGTGATTTTTATATGAGTTGCGTATATATAGTGCCATGAATTCTTCCTGGAAATTTCCCACATTGTCCCATTTTTGTGTTAATTGAATGGGATTTGGAAAAGTATTTTACAACAACATGTTCATTTGGCGCCGTGCTGCCATTTCTCCCACAAAGGTAGTTTAGTCTCTTGGATCACCATTGAAGACACATTGGCCTTCTTCTCCCCAAAAAGCAAGAACCAAATCTTCTTTCATCTCCCACCTCTTCGCCTGCATTGGGGACAATCAACCAAATGGCCACTTGTGACCACGTAGCCGCATCATACAGTGTCAACAATCACGTCTGCATTATGCAAAAAGTGGGTAAACAACAGACTCAGGGACACAAATTGGCTCAACACCAGCTGTCTAATTAGCTTTGTGCTGCTCTTGAAAAGCAAACAGGCACAAAAAGAAAGCTGTTTCTGAATGCTAGCCAAGATTTTCCAAAATGCTACTTCCCCCAAATCAGTCCCAGTGAGAGAGATAGAGAAAAATAAAGGGAGAGAAAGAGAGATTAGATCATACATTTAGTCCCGGCATGCCCTTCTTTACTAAGTTATTTTGGAAGAGCTGTAAAGAGCCACAAGAGGCTGCAGGCCGAATTTACATTTTAATGAAGCTGTGGTTGATTGCTGTTACGTGGAGTTACTCGGTGCGGGATGGTTGGCTCTAAATTACACACTAACAGAGATACAGACAAAGACATGCTTGCTAACATGTTCACGCACACACACAGAGAAGCCGCACAGCGCTCCTATGCTCCAGCTGAGAGGTGGTTCAGAAATAAATTGTCCTGTAAACACAGGGCAGAGACGAAGGACACTCGGGGGGTGCATTACAGGCTCAAAACATTCAGTAAATGAGGATCTAGCTGCTGGACACATTCTGTTGTTCCCTCATGCACAGAAAGCTTGGACAAAGTGTGGTTTAACATCTGCAGCTTTAAGTTTTTGGCAGCTGTATAGATTAATGGTCTGGAAAGTCTAATGCTTTCTCATTTTACACAAGTTAGTTACCTCTTGTGAAAGTTTGTTAGACTTGTGTCCAATTTTCAGCATATGTGTTGACAGAACATTGTCTGTTAGCCAAAATGGTCTTATTGTGCCATTTTTTAACAATAAGCTACACTAACAATAACCAATTTAGCTGAACAGCTCTTAAAAGACTGGATTAATCTAACTAAATGATTATTGAAATAATCCTCAACTAATTTAGTAGTTGAATAATCATTAACTTGTCCACACATATGTTCCAAAACTTGTCATGAGCTGTGAAAAGAAGTTTTATGACTGAAATTGAGCCGTAATTCAATGAAAATGATGTGGAAAATGTGTAAATTCAGTGTATTTGATTAAAACACACTTAAAATACTAGTCCATAAATGTGCTCCACCAGGATCCTCACACGTTTCACTTCAGCTCTGGTCAAATTTAGTAAAAACCTTTTCATCACGTGTTTTAAACTAATCAATAATTGAAAGAAACTGCTAAACTAACATAAGCAAGGTGGGTGAAGTGTCTTGTATGCAACGGTCAAAGCATTCTTTTACTTGTATTCAAACAATATTTTTGTCAACCACTTTAGTATAAATATTTGGAAACACTAACAGACAACTTAGTGAACATATACAGTATACTATCCATTAGGTGTAGTAAAAAAAGTATTTGTTTAATTTCAACTGTACCTTTACTTTGCATGACAGTTATTCATTAATCTGTAATAATCAATCAAAATATGAAACCATAATATGAAAACACACACACACACATTGACATGACGTTTTAAAAGATTCTGTCTCTCGTAAATGGCAGGCGCTGCTGGCACATCCTCTGAAGGAGACATGTTATCTGGAGGACTCTTATCTTTGAGCCCCAGTGAAACTACAGCAGGTACGGGCTTGTCATGTGACGCGCCGCAAGATGACACCCACAGCTCCAGCGCGTTTCCAATCGCAATGGAGCAAGACATAAATGTAGTGTGTGGGATGATGATAGCAACAAGGGGAGGATGAGCCCAGAGGTGATTTTTATCTGACTTATTAAAGAGCTGTCCTCGACCACAGAGCGGAATTAGACAGATTTTAACAAAGAACCACGCTGCTGCTCAAATAGAGTTTTTCTGATGGTTTATATGTTTTTGACAGATTTCAGAGTCTAAAAGTGGCATTTTGGTTCTGAACAAACTTTATGCTGGTATTCAACTTATTCCGGAAGGCTGGCTGGGCGCCGCCGTACGCCACGTAATCCTTCTTCTGGTTGTATTAGTTGTCGACCTCGAGGGAAAAAAGAGTAAAAGTACACAGACTAAAAAGCCGTTTAAGGGCCGCCCAGGGAATCAGTCCATTGTTGACTTGTTGGTCACATGAACAGTGGATTTTTTTTTTCTTTTAAGATTTTGTGCCCATAGGCTTTCTTGACAGGAAAGTTGTGTGAAATGGGAGATGAGAGAGAGGGGAGGACATGCAGTCAACTCTTGGAGTCGGGATTCGAACTAACAGCAAATGAATTTACATTAAAGCATATTTTAGCGACGAGACTTTTCCATCGTTCTCCATTCAAACCAATGGAGTTCCCGCTGGACCGGAAATGCAATTACAACAAAAGTGCTGATCAATAGTCTTTCTAGACTATTTATCTTGGACTGAGATGGACAAACCTGTACATAAGTTGATTTTTCTTAGAATTCACCCAAAAGTCATCACGTTTTGCTTACTTTGTTGTTGCCGCACACACAAAAAAAAAATTCAATTCATATTACTCTTTGCTAAACAGTTTGCAATTCACTGAAGTAAATATGACAGCTGTAATAATTACCAATTCATCTTGCCAATAGTTAATGACTGTAAATCAAGCCTCATTTCGGTTAGATTACTGAAGGAGCTTGCACTGAGAAGGACATCAGACTTAAAATGCCTAATTAAACTGGATATAATACATCAATGGGAGAACAATTTATATTCAAAGTCACCCTTTAAAAAGAGCTCTCGATCGCAAAAGAGGTCCCAATCTCAATGGGTTCTTATCAGGTTAAATAAAGGTTAATAAACAAATAAATAAATAAAATACACAGCACTTCTCTTCCTTCAAGCGCTTTACATCAAGGAAGCACACACGCACACACACATTCATACACCAGTGTTCGCAGACAGGGTTCAATGGATCTGACCGCTCTACTAACGATGTTTATGCTGCGTGTGTGATTAAACCACCAACTTTCGGATCAGAGAACGAGCGCCTGTCATTATTTCTGTCAGTCTTCAGTAGCGCCACATAGAAAAATGCATGGAATTTTAAAAGTATTACTCAAGTCTAATGTGATATCTTTATTATATCAGAATAACCAGAGAGACTAATATCGGAAAAGGAAGTCTAAGAGGATTGCAGACAAAGTGAGTTTATTCTGGAGCTCCTAGCGTTGATCGTCTTGGTAAACAAAGGGGAAAAAGCTGATGCAACAGTGTCCAGCCGTCTCTCTCTCTCTCCAACAACATAAACAATGACCTCTCTGACTCGGCACTCACAGTTGGGTAACATTGCTTGTGCAAATAGAACAGACAAGACAACATATTGGCCACCGTCGCCCAAGTCAAAACAAAACTCGCTCTGGGGATGACTGACGGGAAAAGTGCAATGTCTAACTTACAAGTTGGTGGCAGGTGTGAACCCATTTTTAAAAGCGAGAAATGCCCGAACATGTCATTTTGGATTTTGGAAACACTTGGCAGCAGACAGCTTTTCCTGAACAAGTCTGTAATCATTCGCGATGGGCCCACATCTCCCTACAGGGGAATCTCTGCGAACAAGAAAGGCTCTTTTATCTTTTGATTTGTGACACGAGCAATAGGAAGGAGACTTACTAGCTTCTATAACCTTGGTGATTCTGGCTCATTCAGCTAAAATCCATTTGGTCGTAATTGTTGAACGAGAACTGATAGTCTCGGAGGACTTGGACGCCGGCTTGAATAAATGAATGGAAAGGTATTTATATCGCAGAATTGACTGGAGACATTGAATTGACCCGCTGTTACCTAGGGTCACCACTCCTTTTCTTTTCCCATGTGGAACATTACTTTAGCTTCCTACACCTCCTTCCATCTATGCTCTAATTTCCCCTGCACGCCTCGATTCCTTTACCACTATCTCAAAGCGCAGATCACCATGGCAACAATTAGTCACGTCGTCATCGCCCACGCACCTATTTGATGTTCTATTTTTTTTTTTAGTTTTTTTTTTAGGAAGGATTTTTCTGTACCCCTGCCGCATCGCATGGGCATGGGCTTGTAGTAACCTGTCCTGGTAACGGTAGAAAGGAGGAACAATATTGCCATCTGTTGGGAGCACTTAGACACAATAGAGTGATTCAATATCCAACCATGCATGAGTGGCCAGAGATGAAATGATAAGTACTGTTACAATATACATTTCTGCAGAAAAAAACTCAAGTAACATGGGTGAAAGAAAATTCCCCTGGAAAAGACTATTTGAATTCAAATTACTTTTCAGCCAATGATGATGACTGTCATGAAATGCATATGACATGTATATGATGTTGAAGATGTTCGTGTGACAGTGAAATCATGGACCTAATCATGACAAAAATTACCTGTTCAGGGGTGGGACAAGACACAATCGCCACAAGATGACAAACGAGATTTGGTCCACGAGAATGAGAAAATGTATAACAAATTCGATTAAATTCAAATGTTTCTATTCATTAAAGATTCTGCGGTCATGCTGTTAGGAACTACGGCTTCTCAAGAGGTGTAACTCACCAGTGTTAACAGTTTTTTGTCCAAGCCAAATGTGCACCTATGGAGAATGAAAATCTCCCAAGATCATTTTTCACGTGTGCACAATCTTGTGGAAATTGATTCTCATGAAATCTTGTGGCACCGCATGAGATCTTGGCCGAGCCCTATATATATGTTACATTGTGTATTTTTCATTTATTTTTAATGCTGACCTGACTTGATTATATTCTAAAATCCAAAAGCACTTGTGCCATTCCAAATGCTCTATAAATGTCTGTTACTTCAACTTCGCACACAGACTGCATCAAGATTGGGATTAAACTGGGACAAAACACGACAAAACCAAGTCTAGATCAGATCCAAACCTCCAAAAGTGTAAAAGTAAAGTCATTTAGATATAAATATGCTAGTAGAATAAGTAAAAGGTCAATAAGAGCCATAACATGGACTTAATTAGGTTAATTTGAATATTTGTTCTTTAAATTGTATTTCCACCAGAGATAATTAGGACCCTCTCTGCAACCTCTGTACTACATTACTAGTCTCAAACACATCTACTAGTCATAATAGATGTCTTTTTGAAAAGGTCATCTCTGTTTCGTGACAATAATGGGGAAAAGAGATAGAAGCCCCTGGAAGGAGGTGCAAGAGACAGACACAGGCTGGATACTGGATTAGGTAAAGTACCGGGCATTTTATTGACGGTCAAAGGGGCCAGGAGAATTGAACTATCAATACATACATTGACCAGTCCTTACCTCGGTGCACTTGATTGTGCACCAATGCACAATCAAGAGTCACAATATCCAATAAAAAAAGAAATCAGACAGCTCTAAAGTATCAGACTCCATATATAACAGGAGACATTTATACTATAAATAAATTCCTCAGAACACTTGCTACTGCAATATGGAGAAGAAAGAGAAAGTGTTCGTACCACCTGCCTGATAAATACTTTTATAATCACACCATTCTGCCCAGCCCACTTTTACTTATGATTGTTACTGATTAGCACTTTTGTTGTTATCACATTCCCAGTTAATTGGGAATCACATTTACATGGACAACTAGAGAAAAGTCTCTCAGCTAAAATATGATACAAAGTATGATGATTTGTAGGGCTGTAGACCTTTATTCGTTTATTCTAAATCGGTCAATGGTGTTTTTTAGTCAACCAAAATTTGTATTCGTCAACAGTTGTTTTGATTTTTAAAGGATTTATTTTCCATACAGCAGAAAGCAGGTGTAGGCATTTTTCGGGATTTATATTGAGATTTGGGTGTGAATTGTGAGTTGAATCTGCCTTTTTAAGTAATACATACACTGTTTAGTTTTCTGAATACATATTTATAATTACGAGATGATGTAATCTCGTGGTCATCAGTCCACCAAATACATGGACAAATCATAAAAATGAGTACGCGTTTAGAGAGCTTTGGCCAGCCCCACACCCCTTCTCATCAACTAGTCGATGCAGAGAGAACCAAGTCGACCAAGAATTTCTTTGTTCGACTATCATTTGTGTAAAATGCTCATTGTTTATGAGCACAAATAATTTGAAAACGAACCCCTTCTCTTGGCTTGAAAACAGCTTTATATTCATCTTACTTGCTGTGGAGATTGGCAGCCATATGCAAAATCACAAAATCAAAAGAAGAGGTACAATTAACGGCAGCGCCCGGGGCATCTTTCTGAATATGGTGGACATGCAGCAAATAAGATTGACAGAATCTTTCAGCTACCAACGCATCTTTAGGACTAGACCGCACCAGCCTTCAGTTCCCATGGGCATGGCCTGTCATATTTTCACCAACCTCTTGATACTAACAGAGCCCACAAGAGCGGCAGTTTTGGAGATTTTCTGACCTTATTGTTTAGTTTACCCAATGTAAAACTTGTCAAATCCCTGTGTTCGTGTTTTTTTCTACTTACGCACTCCTTCAACAGGTGTCCTAAAGGGGAGATAATATGTCACGCATTTTGACTGTCAATGGTCATATTGATAACCTTGATTACCTTTTTAAAATCTATTCAAAGGGGTACAAGTGTGGAAGAAGAGGTCTCTTTTGGTGAAACATTCACCAAAAGAGACATCCGACAGCCCAGCTTTTTCTTCCACCGGAGATCTGCAAATGTTGCCACAGATGGTGACAAAGAAACCATAGAAACCATAGAAACCAGAGGACAGAGGCTTCATTCAAGAAATTCATTCAAATGTTTTAGTGCATGGTCAAGTCATTATTTCTGTCTGCTATTTTTTTTCTGATTTGTGGTACACAATAATGTTTTCTACTGATGACAACAGCTCTAAGGTCAACTTTTATATATTTTTTTGTGTGCCGGCTGTGTGAAGAAAAATATTCTGTTACGTGGCTGTTATATTTTGATTGCAAATGTTTTGACAATAACTAAAAGACTAGCCACAATACAACCCTAACCCAGGCCAAAATATGCTCAGTATCTAAAAGTATTTAGCTAAAGTGGTCCTGACCAAGCCTGGCTCAAAATCTGGCGAGGTGCATTGCTCCTGACAAGTTGCCCCAAAGAAACTTTTATTCCATAAACTGAACAAATACATCTCGCCACTTATTTAAGTGGCTTCTTCATTTGACATGGCTTTGGTAAGTCACTGCCTCTTTGCGTAGTCCACTGCCTTATATCTGTCGAAGGGAGGAGCTAACAACACTGAAACTGACCAACCCGAGTTGTTTACAAGGAAGGAATATTTGTTATTAGTTAATTAATTTGATTTACTCTAAAGTGTGGGTCCTATTTTGCATCATCGTTTACCGGCAGGGCTATTCAACATTAGGCCCGGGGGCCAAATCAGGTCCTCCAAGCGTTTTAATCCGGCCCATGACACATCTTCCAAATATATAGTAAAAAAAAATCTTTTTACTGCTTTGGTTCCAGGTTAGCACTAGATCTAGACCTGGGCTGGTCTTTAGTTTAGTGCAGTTGGTTTCTGGGTTAGTCCTGGGTCAGACCTGGTTTGTACTAGTCTAGTCCTAGTTTAATTCTGGTTCAGTTCCGGATGGGCAATATTGCAAAGCATTGTTTCTAAACATTTTGTATGTTACAAATATCAAACCTATCATAGTAGTTAGTTTTATTGTATTAAATCAATTGATTAAAACAGTGTTTGGGCACCTTCGGCCCAGAAGCCTTGGCCCTCCAAAAAATCTGGCCCTCGGGAAAATGAAGTTGAATAGCCCTGGTTTATGGTCCTATTCATCTAACTCAAATTATCATACTCTGATGAGACCCAATTCTTTTCTTTGTTTTTAGGCCGGAGTATAAAGGTTGTAAATGGTTGACAAGTTCGAGTGACAACAATCACGGTGTTAAGTTTCAGTTTAGCTCCTCCCTTCAGACAGATATTTAGGGAAGTGACTGATCCCTGTCAGAGGATCGAAGAACCTACTTGGATGAGTGGGAAAACGTGTTCACTCGACTTCTCTCCAACAGGTCAGATCGTTGGAGAGGCGAGCCCACTCACAGTAAGAACGCATGTTTTTCAAACAAACACCCATAATGAATTAAATGCAAGATGGTCAACCCGAAACAAGCAAGTAGCGGACCCTCCACCAGGAAAAGTTACACAGTGCACCTTTAACTTAACCTTATTCAAGTAGACTACTTCATAATGGTAAAGTGAGTGTGCTACAGAAAGTTTTCAAGCACATAGCCACTTTTTGTCATTGAAAAAGCATTTCCAGCAACGTCTCACAAACCTACTTCAGTCCCTCCAGCCCCCTGCTCCAGCTCTGGTAAACAAACTGATAAAAAATGTTACTAATTTGAGTTCCACGATAAGCCCAGCTAAAAACCACTGGCCCAAATCAAATTACGTTGAACGGTGCACTGTGACTTATTAAACTTTTTGCCGTGAAAGTTCTTTCCAATGAAACTCAATAACTTTACTCACAGGTGTAGATCCCCACCGCCCAGCACAAACTGCACAGCTCCCTCGTTTCTGCAAATAAAACCGTGCACTTAATAGTAATTATACAACTACAACGATAAGGTAAAAATATTGAGCAGTTTGGTTAATTAAAGAGAGAAAATATTTGGGCTTACGACCAGATCTCACATCTATTCATCAGCGCCTGCCATATTGTACCTCTAAATGAAAGGAGAGCGCTGTTGCAAGTGTGGGACCAGCTAATGTGAAAGATAATATATTGGCTGGGATTTTGGCAGAGCTTCACCCCAAATCTTGGATCTAGCTCTCTCCAGGCGGCAATTACAATTTTTTTTTTTATTTTTTTTCTCACATAGTCTCACTATTAAATGATGTAATTTTTCATTGTCACAAATCATTTTCCACATGGGACACATCAGTGCTCTTTGTATTTATTCTGCTCACTCAGACCACTTCCAAGAAAAAGAAAAAAAATGCTTACCGTGATTATCAGAAGGGCAGTGGTTTAAAAACATCTCTGGGGCCAGAAAATAAAGGAGCAAAACAAAGTGTAGTTGAAAATGTATATTCAGATTTATTATTATTTGTACTAACTATTTAAAATTCACACAGCACTTTTGTATACTGTTATTTTGTTTTAAATTTAAAAAGGTGTTATTTGTGTGTATTATACTCTCATCTTTAAATGTGCTATTATTTTTATTTGTTTTTTGTTTTTTCCTTCTTACTTATCTTCAAAATTGGACAACTGTTTATTGTTCAGTTAAGATACTGACTTGTTTTCTAAACTGATCAATGATACCCGTCTAGGGATATAATGAAAAGTAATAAAAACAGAAAAACCTATATTTTGGTTTGTTTGTTAAACATAGTTATTGGCCACTGTCTTTTTTATTCTTCCAAGTGACAAAAGAACACACATTATCCAAATGTTTGAGTTCATTCTGAAATCCTGACTCCTCTGCTCGCTCTGTAGCGTATACAGTAATGTTTGTGGGGGTATAAATTGACTGAGGATTGCCAGGGGGGTTCTGCGATAGCTCCACTGGAGAGGACCCCATACGGCCACACACCACAGGCTGCTCATTAATTACTACTGTTTACTCAAATATCTGGTTCTGTGTCCTACAGTAACTGTGTCACTGTGGCTTATGTGCTGGAGACAGACGATCTGTTGTACTACACTGATGAGGACCAAGTAGTTTAGTGTTCCTTAGAGGTGAGTGTGTTCTCTGTGTGTGTGTGTGTGTGTTACAGGTCGTCTTGGGCAGTCTTTAGTGCTCACGGTCATCTTCAAATTTTGCCAATGACTCCACACAAGAACAAAAACTTTGCAAAGTACATGTTATTCTGCTTTCAGGAGTATTTAGTATTAAACTATAGCCTATAGCATATAGCATATGTATGCAGGTAATGCCATCAGGGAGAAGGTTCTGAGTTCAAAGCTGTCACATGAATAGACATAAGAACTCTTTTGTGCTAGTGTCCATTAGATTACTGAATAAGGACAGTGGTGTTGGATCCTGTAATTGCACTTTATGGCAAATTGCAGGTACTTCCTGCATGTCTTTTAATGTATTATGCATTTATGGATTGTGTATTTTATTGCACTGCATTGATGGCAGCATGGTTGGATAGCCAAAGACTAATTTCTGAATGAATCAAAACATACAACCCAGAGTACACTTATGATGACAGAACACTGCTATAACATTGTTAAAAGCTCCAAAAAAAAAGCTGTTTAATGTAAAATAATGAAAAGTGACTTGGTTTTGCACTTTCACAAGTGCACAGCCTTCTTCTTTCAGATAAGTTCCAATAATGTTGACTAACCCTTGCACTGCATCTCAGTCTTTCCATCAGCACCTCTCCCCCGCCACTACTGTATAAATAAACCATAGATACAGTCGGCATTTCAGGAAATGAACACCTCCGCGGGGAAAACAATCCATTAATTTCAATGAAGAGCTGCTCTGACACCTACTGTCCCACAACTACAAGAGGAAATGTGGACTTTATTGGGGTTAATACAGTATATTGTACCATATACAGATACATAGACAGGGTATGTTGAAATGGTCCAGTGAATATCAAAGAATTCTTTCGCAGTACACTACGTGCTACAGCAATCTTTTTTTATTTACCTTTATTTAGCCAGATTTTAATTTTTTTTCATGATCCACTTCTGTCACTAAGGTTAGGGTTAGGATAAGTTGGATTCAGGAACCGGGAAATTAGGTTAAGGTTGTGGACAAGTTTCCCAAACAGGTCTTGTTGTGACAATATCAGACACTGCTGGATATCAATCGCAGCTCATTTTAAGCTGTACGCTGGTTTTAAGTTTGGTCTTTGTTCTTGTTTAGCTGTAAGATACATCCCACATTTTGGAGTCATGGGGGTGGATACATTTGTTGATGTGAATGTAAGACTAAAGCTGCTTCAACATTTCTTTGGCAGTTAATATGTATAAAAATATGAAGACCCATTCCTTCAGTGGATAAAAAGACAAACTGACAGTGTCTAGCTCTGCAGTACGGCTTGTTTTCAGCCCTCCAGAGCAGACAGACGGTCCCCACTCCTCGGACAGTAAAGCTCGGGTATTGCCTCCTGACTCTAAGAAATATTAAAGACAATTGGGTTGCCCTGCTCCTGGATAAAGCGCTTGTCTTCGGCCTTTCTGCTGCAATGTCACTTACCAGACAAGAAAAAGCATCACACTTAATTGTGCTATTGGTCCTTTTGAAACCTGACAGCTAAATTGGGCTGCACTGGTTCATTTGTTAGAAGATAAACATTTGGGAGTTCTCTGCAGGCCTTTTAGGTAGATGTGTAAAAGCTACAAAAAAAATGTAAAATATACATTCAAGTCAAGATTTATTTCAGACTCAAAAGTGGTAATTAAACACCCAGAATTAATTATTACTTTCAAATTATTTCAAAGGATAGGATATCTAATTACCGGTAAGTAGATAGTATTGCACGGTACGGTTACTTGATGACTTTTTGTAAACAATCAAAAATAATCTATTTCTATTATATCTAGCAATTTTCCGTTTCATCTATTTTACTGCTTTTTTAAAGTTTCCTCACCAAAACTGGGTCTATATTTATCCGCATTTTTGTAACACCCCGCCGTGAGCTAAACGATCCTCCTCAACAAAACCTTGGCAGAAATAAACCCAGAATCCCTCTGTTTTATAAGCCATGCAAATTAATGCAGGCACCTTGCTTCCCTGTTATTATTTATTCATTGTGAACAAATGTTTTCCTCTGTCTCCACGCTGCCTTTTCCCCTTTGGAGGACAAGGATACAGTAACCAAAGTGCATAAAATGAGAAGAAAAACTCTTTGGATTTGGTTTTGAATAATTGCAGAGTTTTCCATGACAGAGCATTTGCATAAAGTTGAAGATTAAAGTATAGATGTTTAAACTGTAGATGCGGTGCCAGTCAGGGTAACCCTGATTTCTTTAGATATCACCAACTATTACTAAAACTTCATGTGGCAGGCTTTGTTTTTACTTTACTGAACTAAGCATTGATCTCGAGGAATGGCGACTTAAAAATATGTTGAAAATATTGTGTTTGTGCCACTAATGAGCTCTGGAGAATTCTTTGAAGGGTTGCAATGGTCAGGTCTACACATTTTCACACTACAAGTCACTATAGCAGTCACTGAACATCACATAACGCCCCATTAAATCAGAGGTTTCTACATGTTGTAGGCTCTTCTGAACATCAAAGAAATCGATTCATTAAGTTGTCGATTTAAGAAGTAAATCGTACTCTCTTTACGAGGTTTGTTTTGCCATATGTCTTGTTTTTATATGGTCTGGTTTGGGGCTCTGTCTTTATTCATTTTTTGTACGTTTAGTCGATGAAAATATTTACTTATGTCATAGTTTTAGTTTACAAAAGTGTGTGTAATTTTAGCCATTGTTTTAGTCAGAAAAAACATTACATATTCGGTAGATGAAAACTATGACAAAATATTTAAGCAGAAAAAATTTAAACTGCTCCCAAACCTGAACACTATTTCTCTTTTTCCATCATGTGACCTCTTGAAAATAGTGGTTTTAAAGGGGCTATAACTGATATATCTTAGCTCTAGTTCAGGTAAATGCCCTTTATACCACTTTAAAAGTATCAATAGAGACTGAAATGAGACGGATACATTTTAAAAGGTATTCAGTTGGATGAGAATAAGTAAAGAGATAACATAATGTCAAATTCGGCACATTATTTTATAGTTATTTTGTTTTAATATTGATCGGTTGTTAATAAACATTTTTGATTTGTATTTTCTTATTAAACAGATTTTAATTAAATACTTTTGCATGATTGCTTCCCGCGCCTTTGCCATTTAACTCAGAAAGGCCCATTTATTCCTTCAAAATCTGAATGTTGTTCAAAAAACTTATACTGTATTAATTAAATTAAATTAAATTAAATTAAATGTATTTGTGTAACACTCAAAGTCACACCAGTGGTTGACTCGAAGGGAGACAGTGAGAACATTTTAAACAATGTTCATAGGGACTTGGCAATGTCCCAGCATCCCCTGTCCTTAAACCCTCCTTCTCTGCAAGGAAAAATTACCAAACTTCTTTGGGAAAATGTAGAAACCTTGAGGAGTTCCACAGTGAAGGAGAGATGCGACTCTCTCGGACAGACAGGCGGACACTCTTCAATTTGCAGATAGACAGTGGAGCTGGACCCACTCAGGAGGAGAACCAGTTCTTCGAGGCAGATGAAGAACGTTCAGGAGTAGAGACCATTTCTCAAGGCAGTTGAGGAGCATCTGGAGTCACAGGTTATCGATGTGCCTGTACCACTTCCCTCGGGGAAGTGGAAGAAGAAAAAGATGTGAACAGCAATGAACAGATTATAATTAAATATTGTTGATAGGAAGAGTAGGCTGAAGCGGTGTTACGGTATTGGCTACAAACCTAACAATTAGGATGTTAAAAAGCCCAATTGTGATCCAATAATTTCAGATGGTCAATGATAAGCGATGACAATTTGATATTAGAGCCCAATTAAATTAAATTATGATTAAATGCACATTCTTAAGTAGTAGAAGTGGAGGCAATCATTAGTAGAGGTAATGGTGGTTGAGGTAATAATAGTGATTACAGCAGTAGAGGGGGTAGTAGCAGTAGTAGTAATAGTAGTAGTAGTAGTAGTAGTAGTAGTAGTAGTAGTAGTTGTAGTAGTAGTAGTAGTAGTAGTAGTAGTAGTAGTACTACTACTACAGTAGTAGTAGTAGTCCTTGTTGCTTTAGGAGTGCTAAGAACTCTGTTGAACTGTGTCCAGCTGCACCATGGGAACTATTAAGTCCCCCTGTGGTACCTGTGGACTTCATCAGCTGTAGGTATGACTGCGGACACATGGGCAGTTATATAAATAAAGCTTCAATAGGACAGGCAGCGTAATTAAAGTGCAGGGGGCGCCAGTGGGCTTCGTGCCATGTTTGCCATTGACTTTCAACTGCAGCTCGAAGGTCAACGTGAGGTGTTCAGAGCAATCTCCACAAATTGTTGGGACTGAGGCTTGATAATCTCCAAGGCTTTAATGGATCGGGGATCTGTTTACCAAGTGGGTGCACCTTACAAAGTCATTTGGCAATTGTTTTACCCTCTAACACAATAATAGAACTGGAATTGGCTTTTTGATCAATGACATCAGTGGTTAAGTTGATATATTCAACAAGCACAACCTTGAGGCCCGTAGCATTACCATGAGCTGTGAAAGTGTATATGTGTACGTGTGGGTGGCATGGGCGGAGGGTCTGTCCTGTGCCAAACATCAGCAGGAGATTTCCTAGTTTTACTTCTGAGACCTTTATGTTGTCTAATAAACCTCAGCACTGTGTAAAGTTGCATTCTTTGACTGCTTTTTATGATAACATTCTTATTTCAACAACCATATACAGATAAGCTTGTTATTCAATGTAAAGAGAAAGAATAATTATGTTTGGATTAGCATTAGCAATTAGGATTTCAATTTTGTTTGCTATTGGGCTTGGCGACATGGGACCTTTTCCTGATGGGAAAATTAACACAGACAGGAACTTTAAAAATCAAAAATGGACATTAATTGAATAAATGGACATACAAACAAACTAGCTATAATGGTGCCAAGACTGTGTAAATCTCTTCCCTGTGAACTCTCCCAGGAGCCTGTATTGCCTGGTGTGGTGGCACAGAATCTGCCTGGCGAGGAATAGATCACAGGTTCAAATGCAATTGTTATTACTGGGAATTATGAATATATCTAAGCTGTTCAATATTACCGTGCCCCTTTAAGAATGTTTTTTCTAGAAATATCAGTTCATTAAAACAAGAAGACACAAAAAGGTTGGGAACCACTGCTCTGAGCAGCTAACTTCCTCTAAATATTCATAGGAACCATTTTATTAAAAGGAAAATTGTCACTTTGTGTAATGGAGATATTGCAACTCTTCCTCACACTGACTCTGGGCTACAAGTGTCCAGAGCTGTTTTTGTTGGTAGCTATTTTCCAGTCAGTCAATACTTGTAGTGACCTTCTCGTTGCTTTGGGTCACACAGAAAATAAAACATTAGGACAAGTTTTCTACACATAAAATGTTTCCTTAACAGTCTCTGCTGAATCATGCAGAATATTTATGAGCAAACAGCTGTTTACAAATTAATTTTCCGTTACCTATCTCCCCGGGTAGATTATTATTACATTGCAAGTAGCTATAATTAAAACTCATGTGCTGACTATGCACAACACATTATAAGAGTACAGTAACATGTGAGAGGAAAGGCGAGTGTTGTTACCCTGCCCATTTACGCTAAGGTTGGTTGTAGAACGAAGTTGTAGGCGACTGGGGACCGTGGTCTGTTGATCTGCAATGTTTCCTCTCGTCTTCTCTGGAGCATTAATGCTTGAATGGATGGGATTGGACATGCCTGAAGACTCAAGCAGCCTCAAGATTACTGCTAGCCAATCTTAACAGCCTGCATCTTAAGCTCAAGTGTGCGCTGTGGTCACTGCCCTAATAATTTGTGCAACTCCCCAGTGTAAAGCCCTATCTCATTTGTAGCTCATTTATTAGATAGCTATGTGGTTGGTAAAGACACTGACAAACTAAATAGACAGTGCAAAAAGATATGAGCACCACAGAGAAATAATTCTACTTGTACAAGCACTGGGAAAATTGAGGCCATAACATACACATTATTTAAGGGTCCAAAAGCTAATAGATACATTATGGTTATGGCCTAAGTTTGGGCAGAGAACCAAGAGAAATGGCTAAAAAAAACCATCATAATTCTTACTCAAGATTACGCCACATTGCAGATTAGATACTCTTGTGAAAAGATCATCTTATTTGGTGCCCAGATACAGATTCTTTAGACTATATCCAGAAATTATCCTATTAATTTCCCTGCAGGAATATCTACAACTCAGATGACCCTTGTTCTGTGCATGTGATAAACTTGGGAGATGGATTATCCCAAGTTTCACAAAAAATTGCCCAGTCCTACAGTGATCAATGGGAACACTATTGCAAGAAATAGCTCCTCAAAGGCCTTGGCACAAAAGCCGTACTAATTGACACATGCAAATCAATTAACTTATCATGTTTCCAAATCGTAGTTGTTGTTTTTTTATGTGCTGGAAGTCTCAGAGCTCCACTCAGATGAAAAGGAACTTCAAAGGTGGTACTGGAAAATGGGAATGATGTCTCTAATATTTTGTCAGAACATGTACAGTGTGTCGAAATGTACTTCACCTGAAAGTGCATTATCGGCTGTTTGGATGCAGTGCAAACTCTTCGCAGCATAGAAAATGATGCATTGCTATGTATGACCACAGAGACTATTTTGTACTTTCGCAACATGACAAACTTCCTTCACTCTTTTTCTCGGGGACTTTTGAGAGCTCCCATCCAATATAGAGCAGGCTGAGATATTTCCCAAATGGCATGCAATACAGCACAGAAACAATACTTGACTCTGTGTTTCTGTGAGTTGGTTGGGAACTGAGATGAATCAGACAGTTTGATCTTGCATTTACCGTGAAGCAAAATTAGAAAATGAAAAAAAAAAGCCGTCCAACTCTTAAATAGCTATGTCCCGGCTTTGTAACAGGTAGAGAGTGCTTTTTGCTTGACATTTAATCCAAATAACACATGCCATCACCATGCACAACAAAGCGGTTTTTGATGACACAGGAATCACGACTGCCTGTGAAATGTGCTCTTTGTGATGCAAATGAGGCCCTTGTAAACACCTTTGACTCCGATGCTTAAGCACATTTTGATCTTGGCTCGCCTCCTTGTTTGCTTTTCTTCAAACCAGATGCATGTGTGTGTCTTTGCGGCAGCGCCATCCAAGTCTTTAATCTGAATATTATGATTGCACTCATTTCATTTACGTAAGTGACTGGATTCAGAGCAGCATACATTTACTGCACCCGGGCTATCAACATGTTCTACTTTTAATCGTCCCTGTGGGTACACCATATGGGAGATGTTGAAAGATATACTGCTGTCATCTCTGATTCCGTAATTTTTTGAAATGTGCTGCCTTGCACAATGATAGTGTAGGTAACATATTACCCTATTATCCCATTAAGGCTAGTACCTCTGAATCTGCAGCACTCATATTCAGACAGCTCCTCTCTTGCACCATTTTCGTGCTGTGGGCAGAGGCTGCAGCACGATGCCGCACTACCCTCTGCCGGGGAAGCCACAGGCAGGCTTTGCTCACGCCTCCCTCTATAACACAGATAGATTTCTCTGTCTGTCACTGATGACATAGTACGACTGCTGTGTTTAAATTACAGCCGCTCTGATGAAAGAATATAAATGAATCAAATCTCCACGGACTCTGAATCTTACCATTCATTGACAGGACTGTTGAAGTGCTGTAGTTGTCACAAAAAGCCCCATTGATATAGCCTAAAAGTGACAATAACCTGTGACAGTCCTCATTAATGATCAGGCCTTGTCTGGTGAGAAGAGTGAGACGAGCGCGACTCCACAGCTGCTTGACTCACAGAGACACACAACACATTATGTAATGCAATTATGCAGCAGCATTAATAGCAGCCAATTGTTCAGGCAACCAGCCAGCTGCAAAGGCTTTATATAACTGCCAAAATTTGACAAATAAAAGACAAATGAGCACCTTTCCTGTAAGACGCACACACACACACACAACTGCAGCTGCACTGGAGCCATAAGTCCTCATTGAGCCCATGTGGTCATCAGCTCTCAGACAGTTTAACAAATTGCCCGAACATAACAGTGATATTGCTTCCAGTATGTGACATTGTTAATCTGTATAGCTTGGCTTACATTTAGCTTCTAGTTCAATCATTGGTGAAAGTGCTCTCCCAAAGATTCATTGAATTAACTTTGCATGCATAAAGAAGATGGAGACTAGCCGAGAGCCCTCGCTATGTACAATTTGCATAATGCCTTTAATTTTAGTACATCCTTTACTATACCCAAAGGATACTTCGATCAGCAGACTATAGACAAGCCCCACAACATGCATTATGTATCGAGCAGAGAAAGAGCTATAAAACAAATATGTTCACAATTGTTACATAGATTAGCACACATTATTCACATGCTGGTGGATCCTCGGGAGATGGGAAAGGTCACTGTAACAGAAATGGGAGTAAACAACACCTATATTTAACCCACGGCACCATAAATACTCTAGAATTGTGGGAAAATAGCAGCTAATATCCGTCTAACAACATCTGCATTATACCACAAGGGCTCATTGCAATTCATACCTCATGACACTGAACTGTTTGTCAAGATGCAAAAGCACACAGAGCTAAGAATAGTCAAGGTGACGACAGACAGCGGAGTCTGAAACACCGCTCCGCCTACTGTAAGTGTCATTCTCGCTCAAATGTTTCACAGTGTGGCATGCATTAAACCAGATCGATTCATGTATGTGCGGTTCTTTCTGTGCTCTGGTTGCTGCCGTGAATAGCAATCACAAGAGGAGAAGAGCGGTCTTTGCTGCCCCCTACAGACGCCACGGACATAATTATATGGAGGAGGAAAAAAATACAAACATCAGTGATTCTCAACCCTGCGGCAGCTCACCCCTCCTCTTCTGTTTTCCCCTCACAGCCAGGAAGACTAAATAATATCAATGCAGTAAATGTCCCTAAACATTTGTGATTGTTTCAAGACAAACATGGTAAAAGAATACCTCAATGTTAACTGACTGCACCACAAGGAAAGGACTTGCAATCTAAACAGCAGTAAATTTCCCAGTATAGCACAGCCACAGCCTATGTCAAGACTTTATAACTCAGATTGATTGGATTTATATAAGGCAAGTCGAGACCGACGGACTCCGCTCAATGGACCTGTAAAGGCAAAGCATTGTGCACTGGCTGGATCACAAAGGGGCCCAGAAAGATGATGGTGGCTTCACAGGGGGCTGCAGCTACAACAAGTACTCAAGCTTGAGCACAGCATTTCAGTATGTTTTCCCTGAGTATATAATGCATGGTGAATCACTTTTATTTTTGGCTCGGTAAACCTCCTCCTGGGCAAATCTGTGTACGGATTTAACAATCACTACCTGAATCTTCTGCTACCCACTGAACATGTTTAATGGAGGTCAAGCGGAAAGGGTTGTTCCGTGATTTTGTTTTTTTAATATGCCGTGCTAAGTGTCTAGGATGGTTTTAGCCCACGTGCGGCGCAGTAAATGTAGTGTACTGAAAGGATCTCTGTTAAATGGATTGGAAAAGACAGTCCTGGGAGGCTGAACCCAGACCTTTATTAGCAGCAAACAGTGAGCGGCTTTAATTCAAATCAGACAAACCTGCTGAGAGCCGCGTTTACAAAGTGTTGTTCATTAAAACGCTGTTAAGTGGAATTAGCCTCATAGATTTTAACTTGGAAAAGCAGCATAAACTTTAGCAATTAAAAGACACACATTTGAATTTGAATTTTAATAGGACAAAACATGAAAAGCTAATAATTATGTTCCCTGAGAGCACTCTGTAACACTTGTCATATTCTGTTCATAAAACATTTATTGGATTTGGGACAAGGTACCTGAATACAACTGAATTGGGATCCAACAGATGATACTATGAAGTTATCTATAAAAGTAATTTACAGCTTACCAGGCAGATACGTTAGAGCCTATATCTTTCACGGCATTGTATAAATGTACTTCAAGTGCATATGGCGGGTTAGACTTTTCATTTCACTAAAACGTAGTTAACACAATTATATTTTAGAATTGACTAAAAATCTTACCTAGTTTTCTCTAGTTTGACCAGTCTGGTGTAGTTTATAATTTACTTTCTGGTTGAACACGTGCAGCAGGACCAAAACTTATATTTATATACGTTTTTTATATTTATCAAATCAAAACTTGATTTGATAAATATAAACATACAACAGCACCTTTTCATTAAAGGCATGTTTAAATTGTCAGGTAATGTGGTAATTGTCTCTTGTCTCATAAATCGATGGAATTGTTTAATGAATGACACAGTCAGAGAGGTTTGTTTTTAGAATTACTTTCTGTAATGTTCAACTTTCTTTTTTTTTTTTTTTTTTTTTTTACAACATTCCTTGACAAAGTGTCACTTGACTAACATTAAACTATGATAAATATTTACCACAGGCATTATCCTGCCAAAACAAAGCAATATCGTAATTAGAAAAAAGCAGTATTGCAGCCTCTAAAATGACGGAGGACAATTTAGTTAAAGTCCAAATATACTTTGAACTACACCAAAATTCATGCCAAGTACAGTATATGTAAATAAGCAATATTTTATGTGAAGTGCTGGTAGTAGTTCTAGTTTGTATTCAACCTTCAGCGCAGTGCCACAGTGCTGATATTAGATTCAGTACTTTTTTTTTCAGTACAAGTATTTTTTGTATTATTTAGCCAGTATCATAATCAGATAAGGATGACTGATACAAAATTAAACTTTAGAGCTTTTTTGACAAATGCACAAAATTGAAGACATATTTGCTGGAATTGCTTTTAGCACTATTTCAACCCTTTTTTTTACAAAAACATTGGGACAAATGGGGCAATAAGAAGATTTCACGCTGGAGTGACTCAAACAGAAACAGAAAGAAGCATTTAGCAAGCTTTATTACATGGGTTGTTTGGCGCTCAGACCCCGGCAGAAGACATTAAGATTATGGGCAAGCCATGATAAATTTATATTAGATGTCTCCCCCCAGGGTCTGGAGACTGGAGGTGGTAGACATGATGAAGAGGGTAGAGGGGGCGATGAGGGATGCAGCGGAGATGGGAAGTGGTGGGTCGACTTGAGCAGAGGGTTATGAGCGGAGAAAGCGACGTGTGGCTTTGGGAAACACGTGGAAGAAAAGGACACGGTTTTGTGGACGTTACAGCTGTGCTAATGTGGCGCTAACAACACAAAAACAAACTTCTGTGATGATGCTCTGTGAGGAAAACCAGTGCAAACCTGGACAAATCAGGAGCCGCAGGTAAAAACACATGTCAGAGTGTAGAAACAAACTGTAAATACTATTTTAATTAACAGTAGTCATAATTGTTTTAAGCTATGGAACCTGTGTCCTCACCCATGTCCCTAATAAAGATTAAATTTAAATAAATAATAAAGCAATAACATGACAGAGTGAAGCTGCTGTGAGCTCTGACTGTGTCCACACTGAAGAACTGCACTTTGTGAATACAATCAGAATGCACTCATTTTGTAAGTTTGTTCTCACTAAACTTAAACTATAAAAATAGTGAGCTCATATTGAGTTTGAGCAGCAACAGTACTTCTATATCTACTATATTAACTAGACTATATCATTTTTAAAAACATTTTATTTTATTTTTTAACTGTATGTTCAGCCCGCGACCCAGCCAGAGCATCGAAATTAGGCCCCAGGCCAAAAATGAATTTGACACCCCTGGTTTAAATAGAGCTACCTGGGCACTGTTCGGATGCAGAGGAGGAGCGCCGTACAACAGGGAAGAGTAACTCTGGTGTGTTGATGGAGGCTGGAGAGCAGGTGAGGCCTGGTGGAGCAATGGACGTAGATGGTGTGGGGTTAGGTCTTCTAGGCAAACAAAACAGGACCAGAGAAAAATCATCTTCAATTGAGTAAAACAGAATTTAGGAAAAATAAGGCATCTAAATAAAAGGT
This sequence comes from Chaenogobius annularis, assembly GCA_015082035.1. NCBI lineage: Eukaryota > Metazoa > Chordata > Actinopteri > Gobiiformes > Gobiidae > Chaenogobius > Chaenogobius annularis. The sequence goes on along the minus strand of BJKM01000135.1, from coordinate 354,281 downwards.
TAATGCACTTAATGCACACAAGGTTCAAAACAAGAGCCCATTTTAGTCCAGTTTCAAATTTGTCCATTACCAAGTTGATTCCTTATGTAATTTTTTTTTTCCATTTTCCGAATGTCAGTTATGATGCCGATCTAGTCGGTGCAGTTTGTGTCATTCATTTTTTTGTGATGGCCTTTTCCCCCTGTCGCTAGCAGTATGTTCCAAAGGTATCCATTTGTGTTGTCCATGGATGGGGTTTTGAGGCCCAAATGTATAGTTCTGACTCTAATTGAGTAGGATGGTGATGTAAATTTAAAAAAAAATTGCAATGCCTTATATGCCGCAATATTTTTGCGCAACAGGACACTCCCAGCACACATGATAAAGATGTGCCTCCCGGCAACCAAAATTTCTCTAACATTTTGCGAATAATGAGCACTTTGACGTGGTCACATTCTTCCAACAGGATTCCTTCCAAAGATTTTGCGGTCCTCCTTTGTGAAGTATACATTTTCCCACTCCTCATCCGTCAAAACAAAATGTTTAAAGTATTTAGTAGATTGGAACCCCAAGTCCTTAATGCATTTATATACTTTAGATAATATTCTCCTCAAAAGGGTTAAACATAGCCATTTACATGTAAGTATTGTAACCTTATATTTTTACTTGACTGGCACAGTGTAGTAATTTGTCATTGATGTAAAAATAAAGTCAAAATAAAATGAATTTCTTACACTTATTCCAGTTATGTGAAATTGTACTTTTCCATCTCCTTGGCAACAGATCAGAATTCTTTGCAGAATAGTGTGCACTCTTCACTTGGTGTGGGAGGAAACACATCCATTGAGAAAGCAGCAAGAGTGTGTTAGATCTCTTCATCTTTCTATCTCACTTTTAATGGCTGGAATATGTGTGTCCCTTACCTTCTTCTTGTCACTCGTTAATTAAGTCCTGCTTGGCATGTCTGAGCTAATTAGCAGAGCACAGCCTGTACAGTGACAGCCTGGATGTGTCCATTGAGGAGCCTTTGATTTTATGGTTTCGTGCTTCCTGTGTGCACATGGAGAATTAACACGGCTGAAGACAGATCCATCTCCAGAGCGTTTTTCACTGACGCCGCAATGTGATCAGTCTAACGAGCAGCCATTTAGTTAGAGGTAGTTAAAGTCATGGCGCCGCCGCCGCTGCTTCAGCACAGGAGAACATTCTAACAATGAGTTTTATACTCTGTGTCTGCCCACGTGGGATCTTTAACATAAGTTTGCTTTGCAAATTTGACTTGTAAAATGTTTATATTTTCTACAGGTGAGCTGCATCAACCTTCATGGTTGTAGAGAAAAGAGAAATAATCCCATTGTGTGACTTTACAAATGAATTAAACTTGTTCATGTTTATAGCAGCCTGTTACAAAACAATGACAGTGCACTCTTGGGGTCCTGGTTTGAGCACAAATAAGTCCTAATGTAGACTGGGTTGATCCTATTCTTGTCCTAGTTAGTCCTGGTATAGTGCAGGTCTGAATTAAAGGTTTTGTTCTGGGTTTAGTTCCATTTCTGATGTGATATCTGTGCAACTGTGATCCCAGAAGGACTATAATTTTTCATATTTGATGTATAATTTGATTGCATATACCACTCAGATATCCTTCATATCAAGAATTATCTGCAACGTTATCTTCTTAAGGAAGTGTGGCAGCCTCTGGTGGCTAGGATTATGAAAATGTTGCACTGTTTCTATGAAGAAACGTGATGGAATATACATTGTAATGACATTGATATAATGCTGTGCACTAATTAAAAAAAAAAAACACTGCATACATACAGTCATGTTGTATGTGTACCTGCAGTGCTCAATTTACATCAGTTTGGAATTCAACAAAGTGCAATAGCGTTGTTATATAGTTTTGATCTAATAGAAGATATTTTCAATCATGTGTTTCAGTGTGTTTGTGTTTTATAAACACACTGAACAGATGTTTGAATACAATACTTGTCTGAGCTGCTCCATCATCGCACCTGTCAGAGTCCTGAGGTTTGTCCATCAGCTTTAAACGTAATTATATTCTCTGCGTTTAACACAGATTGGGCAGATACCATGGTTCGAACCTTAATGCATAAATCCCCTTCCACCTTCCACGGGTGGTCTCATCCATTTTGCTAAGCTTGGGAGTTTGAGGGTTCTCCGCAGTATCTTTGATGTTCCTAGCACAGCAGTTTCCTGGACTGAGATGGATAGAGGGATAGATAGATCAACAGATAGATCAGTGTTCACGGACACTTCCGCAAACACGAAGCCCAGCGACCAATGAAAATAAAGACACTGGAAACAGCGTTTGCGCTTAAACGTTCTATTTTCATCATTTTTAGAAGAGAGAGATGCACTAACAATGGCAACAGCGAGGCACATAGTCATATTTCTGCAAAAACACCAAATGTATGATACGAAAACACACACTACTTTTACACTTTTACACAAACAAATGATGTCACACACTGGGTCAGCCCTCCTCTTTTTCTCTCATGTCTGACGTTCTCATCTGTTTGGACACAGTTTCAAATGGCGCAGGTTTTCCTCTGATAAATCCGTGGGAAGTTTATCCAACTTCTTCACCTCTGTCGCCACTTTTAAGGTCCAGGTAGAGACTCCTGAGTCCTGAGTGTCTCCTGAGTCCTGAGTGTGTTAGCATCACAACTGAGTGAGTTAGCGTCACAGCAAGACTAGCGCCGCGTCGGGAAGTGATCACATGACGCTGTTTAATCAACGAAAAGTCAGGAAATACAGACCACCCTCATTTGTTTCTTCTCGTCAACAGTCGCACTTCACAGGGGCAGAGTAGATGAGTTTCAGGAGAAAAAGCGACCTGTATAAGCCGAGCAGACACTGTTGTTGCTGTGCACTAACCTTTTTGCCACCTGCTAACGTTACTTACGTGCAAGTCAGTGACGAGGGTTGACAATGGTCGAAAATGTGCTATATACAGTAAATAAATGTGATTGTTTTAATAATTTTCGTAGCTCGTGGCAATAAACAATGAATTAACAATTAAACATTTGATTTAATAATACATTTATCTCAGCACACAATCTACAGTACTTAAAAATATATATTCATTTAAAGCCCATACTTTTCATTAGTTACAAAATATGCTCATGACAAGTAGCGTAATTCAAAATATTTGCAATATCATTATTTGTCCACCAGAGGGCAGGCACCACTAAAAACTAAATCCGAGTGACAGTAGGCATTGCTCGATAAAACACTGTTTATCGAGCAATGCCAGTGCATCTCTGAGCACAGGTTTTTAGCAGACAACCAGATCTTGTTACGTAACATTTTCACTCGTGCTCCTATTCAAAAATCTTTTGTTCCATAAAATAGCGTTGGTACTTCAGGACCATGGACAGTGAACATAGATGTTTCAGACCATGGACAGTGCATTACACTGGAGCGGCTTTCCTTTTGTGTTCTTGGTCATTATCGTACCTCAAACAACAGACTCTGAGGCAAATCTAGACAGTATTTTCCAATCAAATACATTGTTTAAATATGAACAAATCAGAGACATTTAGACATTGGTGTGGCTGGTCTGATGTTTTGCCCCCGCTGCTTACGCATGCTTTCTCAGTCCAGATGAGACACGTTACAACGAGCCAGTTTTCTGGGATTTCCTCACACTGAGCTGAGGGGGAGGCAAGGGGGAGACGAGGATTTCACAGCCACTCGCCCTCGTTCACAGGGATGACGTCTGCCCACGCACGAAGGGACATCAAAGAAGTGGAGGAGGAGAGGGGGGGAGGGTGTTTTAACTCCCTCCTCCCTGGTTTACAGAGCTGTGGAACTGGGGGTATTAACAATCGGGTTTAGCTCTTCCATAGAGGCTGCAACTGCTGAAAATGGTCGATACTGGGCCAGAGGGGAGCCATGATTGACGCCGGGAAATGCTCTGTTCTGATTGGAGGAGAGTTAACGTCAATTGTGGCTGTAAAAAAACAGTGTTTTCATTCATCTCTAACCGTAAAGCTGTGACTTCACTTCCAGACAAATAATTATTCATTCTATTGGTGTTTAACCGGTTAACTGATCAAATACACAACTGTCAAAAATAAATGATGTATGTACCAGGGAAAAAATAGCGACACAGCAAAGCCCCCTTCAGCTTGATACAAAACTAGCTCACCACGTCATACGGAAGTGTCGTTGCGCAGCCTGGCATTGCTCTGAGCAGGTTGTGCCACTGTTGGGTCACGTTACTACACATCCACTGAGGCAGTTAACTAATTGGGGCATGTCAAAGTAGAGACACACAGTCATGTGGAATTGCATGTTTTGTTTTGGATGATTGTGCATTTTTATTAGTCTAACATAAGTTTTAGCCTCTGTGCACACCTACACACACACAAACACAGCACATCACACTCACACCCACACACACACACACACGTTAAATAATATGATGAATCATCTGTTGTTGTTATACCGTGTCTGTGGAGGGTGACAGAATAATAAGATTAGGCTGAGGAGCTAAGCTACTCTTCAAATTTAAGGATCAGCAGTTGTACTACTGTTTGTGTTGACATTAGTGTGGCTACTGTACAGTGTACACTTGACTCTGGGCACGTGGCATTTCATTTATTACGTTTTCTATTTAAAATAATATTTATACACATACGTCTTGGGTCTAGAGGCAACAACAGAGACACTCGCAACAAAAGCTTAAAAATTATTTTCTTCAAAGGTGCTCGATGTAACTTTCTGATGGGGCTCTGCAACAGGATTGTAACCATTGAGTAACCATAGAGATGCTATTGCTTTACTTTGAATGTTCACCAGTATTGTATAAAATTGATCTGAGAGGATTTCAGGAATACAGTTGCATATATGTAAAACTAAACCGCAGCAGTTTACTTCCCACAAAACCAGAAAAGTTACATTGTGCACCTTTAAGAAAAGGCTTGTGGAACCGACCATTGTCATTGTTGAAACTGCACTTCTAAACAATTGTTTACAAATGCAGTTGTGTGGTTTTTTCAGATGTAGGGTGCGTAGTTTTTTGTTTGTTTGTTTTTTTTTTAGTGTCATTGACTCCGTCAGAGAGAAACGTATGCCTACGTAAGATATTATCAGGCATCGTATGAATCATTTGTAGACCTTCTCTATTTATTTATAATAGTCAGAATTACAGGGCCAATTGGCTTCTCTGTAAGTTTAGTTTAAAACATCCGTACCAGCATTTCTCCTCAACAAAAAACAAAATGATATAGTGTGGCTCTTTAAAGCTATATTTGACCACGCTTGTCCCGGTTGACATCTGGGCTGATCAATAGCAGAGGCAGCCGGTGAAGGAGGGCGGGGTGCACGGAGGAGAGAGGAGAGGAAGAGGAGAGGAGAGGAGAGGGAGGGACGTGATAGTCTGCACCGCACTGTGAAGGGGGCCGTCCCTGTTTCTGGAGATCAGCACGAAGAAGGCCCGTGCACTTATCATCTCAAGATATCTCCAATTTCCACCAGAGTTTGAACCTTCCCGTGCACCTCAGCCATAGAGGGACAAGTCGGAGGCTATCTGTAAACAGGTAAGCGTTTCCTTGTTGTGTTCCGATTGTGCATTTTGGTCCAAATTTCGCGCGAATAGAGGTCACCAGCACTGGGGAAAACGTGCGTTAAGCTTCGACGGAAAGCTTCAGCGTTGTGACTACACCTCACTTTGAAACGTCACCGAAAAACGACGCTAAACTCGAAGCTTGCATTTATATTGCTCGTTTGCGATCGTAAAACTGTACGGTGACAACGTCAGAAGGCGTGAATTGCAACATGTATGTGGCGACTGAAGGCTTGACCTGCAGCTTTTACGATGGCACCGTAAAAGGATTCGTGTACAACGTGAGAAAAAAATAAATAAATATATATATATATATATAAGCTGTCAATCTGCAGCTGTCAGGTGATTTTTCCACTTTGCGTGTAAGCCTTGCATCACACTTCCATAAAGCCTCATTTTAAAACCGAGGTGCGTGTGCATATCAGATTGGACCGTTGGATCGTGCCACCCTTCCCCCAGCAGCAGCGTAATGTACTATATGTGCCCGTACAGTGTCCCTCTCTCACAAAACGGGCCTTGCGCTTTTCACTGTCCCTTCCGTCCTCCTGTCGCCCCTCCTGCTTAGAGTAGCGTTTCACCCGCGCAATAATTAATGAGCACGTTCACAATTAACCATTTCATTGAAATCTGCGCGCCGCTGAATATTTCATGCTTTGACGAGGACGTAAAAAAGGAGGCTTGAACGCTTGAGTGAACACAGGGTTTTACTACTACCTTATTGGACTGCAGCTGTCAGGGATAGCCACAGGAGGCGGTGCTGTCTTTTACGCACCTCGGTGTAACGCAATAGACTCAATCAATGTGTATCACAAAGGTATTGCTATTGACTTACAAATGTTATTTCTGTAAGTGTATTCTCTGATATCAAAGGAGGCTGCCCTAGAGAGTGACTTTTCTTGTGTCTCTTGACAGTGATTCGGCCAAGATGGATGTGTTTATGAAGGGTATGTCTAAAGCTAAAGAGGGGCTGGCTGTGGCCGCTGAGAAGACCAAGGAAGGAGTCGCAGTGGCGGCCGAAAAGACTAAAGAAGGAGTCATGTTTGTAGGTAAGACAATCCTGAGCCATTTCACATCATCTGACAACATCGAGCCAGTCCGTGCTTGATTTATGCAGCACACAGCAAATGAGCCCACTGAAGATTTAATGAACAGAAGGCCCGCATCTTCTCAATAAATGAGTTTCAATACTATCAGTGGCTTGTACCAAACCAGCATTTCTTCAACAATATGATCACTTTCTTATTCCAGTATTAGATTAATTACGACATACATTGAATTCGCTTTTGGTAACGTACACCTCATCTCTTTGATAAGGCAAAAGCAGCCGATTTGAGCTCGCAGGGATTGTCATATAATCAATACATATACTTTAATGAATTTGAGACTCTGATGGCACACGCATTGAATCATTTTGCGGGGGGACAGAGGAACCAAGGAGGAACAGATTGTAAAACAGTCACCCCCTACAGACCAAACCAACCAAAAGACCTCTTTATAATCTGCAACACACAGAGAATGGCGTAGATTAACACAAGGGCACAGTTGAAGGGTGGCACAGGTATTATGAAATGAATCCCAGATCAGGGTTCTGTGTGTTTATATATGCACAATATAATGCCTCATGCAGATAAGTATTTTGTGTTCTGCAGTTTGAAAGATGACTGTTGATGAGGTGCAAGTTATATTTTGCACATATGTAACATATTTAATACAGAATCAATTAAATATATAGATATAGATATTAAATTATCTGGATAAATCATTTTTTTCCCCCTGTATAATAAGGTTACTAAATAAGGGTAGTAGATGATTTGCTGAATGTGACATAAATAATGAAAATAAATCCATAAATTAATGTCTTATCTCAATTGGCTCATCTCCATAGCCTGTAAAATACAAGAAAGAAAAAGAGCGTTTAATGCTTTTAGTACACACTGAAGGATATTGATTAAATACCATTATTTTATTGGGTTTTAATGCAGTGGTTTAATATTTAATCAACCCTGGCCCATTGGGTATTGCACTTTGAGAAGCTGGCATTGTGCGTGTTAAATTATGTCTCTGGTTCTGCTTGTTATTCTGCGTTTGTTCGATTGGTGGTGAGGCCAGAACAGCCGGTGACTCAGGGGCTCTGTCCCAGAGCTGGACAGAGGTCCTGCAAGCTGCTGCATATTATATCAGAAGATATGTTTCAGATGTGTCCCAGCTTCTGCAAGATATAGAGCCAGTAGAAATATATTGACTATGCAAAAACAATCTGTGTCAAATGATAATTAATTCATTCAACAGTGTCTTCATAATAGGAGAGATAAGCTAGCTACAAGTGCCATGCCAGTGTCTTTGGCCCAAAACAAGATATTAAAGAAAAGATTTCAAGAAATGTTGATATTCATTTGCAATATTTTCATAATATTTGAATTCTCCATTTGTATACATCCTTGGATAACACTATAAAATATTTATAAGGTTAAGAAACACTAGTTATTTGTTTATAAACGCTTGTAGATGGCTTATAATACCATCATAATGTTAATAAGGCTTTAATAAAAAGCATGTGTGTTAATAAACCATGTACAAAATATTTGCAGGAGCATTTATGAGCTGCTTATAAACTGTTTTCAATGACCAAGTGATGAATGCAAGTGGATGCTTTCTAAGTGCTTATAAAGAAATACCTAGAACCTATTAATGCAATGGTTTATCTTAGTTTAAGGCATTACCCATCCTTGTATTGATTTGAACAAATGTATCAGTGATAAAACATAGTGAAACAGTAACCAAGCTTAACAAAAAGTTAACACTCAGGCTAGTAAAAGTTGGATGCAACATGAAATGTGACTTATACTGCAACAGGAATCATTTCAAAATACATATTTTTGTCGTGGTAACCAGCAGTGTGAGAGTGAATGAATTGAATACTGAATATTTTGAATTGAATACTACCGCATATGTTTTTCTTGAGAGGAAGTTGTCGGGTTTGTCAGCAATGAGGCAAGAATGAACACAAGCACACGTAGTAACACAAGCATTGTCTCTGCCACTCACTGCACTGCACATATGTGTGAAAAGGAAAGCAGACATGCATGTGTCGTGTTGTTATGGATGGCCTAGAAATCCACACGTGATTTGCTCGAAGGCTGCTCTTGGAGGAGGGGTATGAGCCATCCAATAGGTCTGTGGCCCACCTTTTGACAGATGCCACTGTTGCAAACCGCCCACCAGCTCAATGAGAGATGGCAAGACAAAAAACTCAGCCATTTTAGCCTCACAACTGGCGGTTTCATTCAAAAGATGAAAAGAAAGGATCCGCCAAAACATTTACACAGAAAATCAGGGCTATGAATTACATAATTATAGCGGTGATTTGAATAAAATAATGTGTACGATCCGTTTTTATATTAAGCTAATCTGCTTTCCTGGCAGTAAGCATGAAAGGAGCCGTCAAAAGTAGACTCAAAATATAAGAAGTTGTAGAAGTAAAACTAAAATATCGATAAATTACCTACGTATGAGTAAATTGAAGTAATCAAGTTTTTGTTTAATCAGATCTAGAATAATTGTCTTTTTATTATATATGAGATATGATATGATTGCAGTTTTTTTTTTAATGCATATTATGGAGTATCTAGTCTATTATATAATATATGGTAAAAGATTGAAAAAAAATTTATTGAATTGCAAACCTGTAATTTAATATGTCAGCACTTTGTGGTTAATTTAAGAGTCAATTCATGTTTTGTGCCATGTTTGAATTTCAACTACATTTACAGGCACTTTTTAGTACATTTCTGGAGAATTGCCATAATATTGCCTGAATAACATCAATGAACTAATCTCGATATCATTTCGTGTCAATATTTCCCACCCCTAAATGGCCTTCTCATACAATAACAATAAGTTATATTATTTTAAAAATACTCATTTACCATCAACCACAGGATTTTAATAGCTTTGTAACAAATAATGTATCCATGGTTAAAAGTGCAAAAGATCTTACGCGTGTTAGTTCTAAAATAAATAATATGATAGATTTTGAGAATGTACAGTAGCCCAGGTAAACATGGATATGATAAACAAACAAAGGTATTGAAGACACTAAATTTAACAAGACACGCTTTAACTGATGATTACCCACTTCTGTTTGACAGTAATGGCGAGGTGCAAAGTTAGAAGTCGTTTCTAAGATGAAATGGATGGTCTGTGTCATCAGGCCCTGTTTTTCCCTGTTAATTAAAGGATCAATAAAGCCCCGAGTGATAAATTAGAGGCCTGTTCTGTGCTGTGTTTAAAACTGATGCCAACTCGAGATGCTGCCAGGCGCAACAAACCTTCGAAGCCTCAAACTGTAGATAAGGAGGAGAAGGGGAGACTCAAACGTCTTCATTAATCCAGTGGCACTCGGCAGACAATTTATGTAACAATATGAAACTACGCCTTTTTTGTTGATTAGTAGTTTCAGCCTTAACATTAGCTAAAGCTTGAAAGCAAAGGTTAATTAAAAATATTCCTGCTTTCCACAGACCTGTCACAATAACAAATTTCGAAGTGAAAAATGTTTTTTCCATTTTATGCCACTGATACAACCCAAACAAAACCCACCATAATCTGCGGTAAATAAAAAGGAGAATAAGAAAATGACAAAATATACCCAAAAATGCAAAGACAATTTACACAAATATTATTTACAATATTTTTGGGACTCTAAATTATGTTTAAATAAATATTGTTGTCGATTTAGTAATTATCTTGACAGGCCCATCAGAGCTGACCTTGATACAAAATGCATGCAATTAATCAGAAACATTCATACATATTCATTAGAAAATTGTGGAAATAATTGTTATTTTGGTAGTCGAAGTAGTAAGATCAATGAGTGAGTATATACTCTAGGGATGTTAATATTATTTGGTAAAGAACTAAAAATATAAATCAGGACCATTTTAGAAGCAAAATTAAGTCATTTCAATTCAATCTGTTCTCCAAAAAGTACACCTAAATGTATGCTTTTTATGTGGCTGTTATATCACAATAACTTTTGCATTCAGAAAGTTTGAGTTCATAAAGCTGGGTGCATACATGTATTAGAATGAAAGAAAATTACGGATGTCCCTTTTGTTATGTGTCAATAATCGTTGAGGGCTATTTTTTGTTTCATTATTACTTAAAAATTATAAATGCCTAAATTCTACATCACTACCAACCACTGTTCAATGTTAGGGTGACTGGTGGTTTGATATTTGAAGCCCTTGTTTGTGACTGGAGAAAGATTTGAGTGATCAGGGCCAGTGGGCATGAGGCAGATTGGGCCAATGTCTCGACTGAGTGCCCCAGAGATGGATGATAACTGTCAAAGGTCACACAATTGAACAATGCGGCCTCTGAGTTTAATAACTTGAAAACAGAGGAAAAATACTTACGAGACATATTATACTTTTTACTTCAGGTATTGAACTATAGCATCATCATATTACATTTTCAATATTGATCTTAAATGGCTTTATAATAGAAACAGGTTCATTGACTTCCAGTTCAAAACTGCAGAACTGATAAACCTCTTCATAGTGACATTTCACCATGACAAACAGCAGACTGTCATTTACATGTTTTTTATTTTTGAGAAGTGGAGTCTTACCCAGAGTCTTAATTTTTCAAATTATCACAACTAACAGAACAGGAATGTGGGTGGGAATGTGGGTGGGATGTAAAACAGGACTTTTCTAAGCACTCAAGCCTGTTGCACGACAATAGAGGATTACTCAAACATGCAGGAATCAATCAAAATACAACTCTGAGTAAACTAATGGTGAGGAAACACCGTTGTAAACAGGGTAAAAGCTCATTCAAGTTGATTTAGCCTAATATGCCCCCTTTAAAATACCCGTGTGACAATGTTGACGATGCCTAACCATCATGACAATGCACAATTTAATGTAAGCAGGGTTGGGCCTTGTTAGTACTTGAATGGGAGACCTCTGGGTGCCACAGTGGCTCTAGTGCAAGCTGTTGTTGTGTCCTTAGGCAAGACACATCACCCACCTTACCTGGAATAATACCGATCCCAACACCTACCTGGAATAAATTCTTTGGTGTGGGGGTGAGTTAGTGAGGGACTGATAGCCCAGATTGACAATTATTGAGTGATTGATAATGCATTTAAAGAAGGTTATAAATCCTCATATAAATCATATTATTATTTTTATTAGATTAACCACAAAAGTGCAGAAATATCACTTTATATATATATATATATATATATCTATATATTTTTATAGTATGTTTGAAGTACACACTATATGTTTCTGTTCATTTTATGTTTGATCAGTTCTTTTTGAGGTCATTTATCATACTTTTAATCAAAGAAGATATTCAAGATATTCTAATTTTACACATCAAAACAACAATTGCAATATTATCAATTTTACAATATGATTCTCCATCTCTAGTTACATCCGTATATCTAGTGCAGATACCACATTAAAACATCATACAGCAATTGCAGTTTTATGATGTGAAACATGTCAGGTCCACTGAAGGATTCAGTCACTGGCAACTCCCAGGCGGACACTGATAATATGTGGATAAATGTCACAGTCTCATATGGTCTCCTTTTATTTATTCAAAAGTTTGTTTTTCTATTGTCTTCACACAGGAAACAAGGCCAAAGACAGCGTGGGCTCAGGTGAGTTGACTGAATTGGCTGTACTGGGGCAAACAATATGGTGTTTCAATGTAAACAGTTGATTAGCTTTGTTACTGTGTGAAAACTGCAAATGTACTGCAGTGATGGGTGGGCCAAGTGGTCGTTATGTGCGATAATCAATTGGAAAACCAAAGAGAGCAAACATGACACCACTGCCATGATGTGGTCCTTTAATCTGTCTTGCAGAATGAGCACAGATAGGGTTACATGTGCAGAGTGTGTGCAGGGTATGTATATGTATAATGTTTGTGTGTGTGCAGTGGCTGAGAAGACCACTGGGGCCATGGGCAACATCGTCGCTGCACCTGGACTGGGGAAGAAAGACGAGTTCCCAACTGACATGAACGTATGTGCCTCCAGAAACTTATGTTAGTAAAATCCATATCTAGGTACTAATTGATACTCAAACTAGTATCAATTCCTTTATTCTGTTGTCTAAGATTAAATCAGTATCAAGTAGAGATAATTATAGGTCCATATTTTGTTATACTACTATCTAACTGAAAGGAAAGACATAAAGCTTAGTTTTACACTTCAGTGTTCACAAAAAGTGATTAAACTGCTCCATTACTGGTTAGTGCAATGTATAGACAGTAAATGTTTTTATATACATACATATATTTTGCAGAAATTATTCAAAATTGGCCCTACACATCGGACCAAAAAGCTTATCAGAGCCTCTGAAGCAGGGGTGGGCAGTTATTTTTCCTCCGAGGGCCATATTGGAATCCAGGCAAGTGGCGGAGGGCCGGCCCGCAATCATTGGTGTAAAAAATGCTTATCATTATAAGCACATTTCTGTAAAATACTGACAACTGAATCTATTATTCATTCATTTCATGTCATCTTTACTATGGACACAAGTGCAGACACATGATACAGCGCCAAGACAGTTAAAAATAAAAGAAACTATGAGTAAAACCCATGGTCCCTGGGGGGAGGAGGGCTGGATTAAAACAGGCCGAGGGCCGGATTAAAACAGGCCAAGGGCCTGATCCGGCCCCTGGGGCTGCAAATGCCCAGGTGTGCTCTAAAGTATTGGCATTGTCGTCGACCATGAAAAAAAAAGACAGAAAAAACATATTGGTCGATCTCTAGCATTGCGTTTCAAGCGTTTTCCATATTACCAAAATCATCTTGGAAATGTTTGTGATGTAACAACACTTCAGCATATGCTTTAGTTTAGAGTTAATAGCTTTTTTAGTGTACATTTAAGAAGGCAATTTGGCAAAAAGTTTTTTAAAAAAATAAAGAAAAAACATTTCTTACAGCCTATAGCACAATTCCTATAAACTTAATTTTTGATGTATTTATTTATGTGGAAAGTAAAACCATCTGCTTTCCTCTAGAGTTCATACTTCCCTGGGATCGGAAATTGGAAATTGGAAATCCACCTCACTCAGCGCTTTACAGAGGCTGACCAATAGAGTGTGGATCATTAAATTCTATGACCTCATATCGCACAACTCCAATTGTACCTGTAAATAATGGTATGGAACCAAACAATGTGCCCTCCTTGTCCACCAATCGCAAGTGAACATGAATGAAAAACTATACTTATAAAATGAAGACTGAAATAAGTACATGTTTATATCAAAATGGCCAAATTCCCTATACAAAACAAAACAAAACAATTAATTCATGGTTCGATGAGAAGAAAAAATAGCAATGTTCCCCAAATCCTTCGAATCCATAAGTGAAGGCAAATGGATAATACACGCTTTATATTACCTTATCCACGGCTGTGTTTTAAAAAAATGAATATTGCATATACACTTGAGATTAAAGTGGATTACTGCACAGTTCAATAAAGCGCACATGAAAAATATAAATATTTGTATTACAATTTGATATGCCTCATTAGTATTAATCAATGTGTTAAATGTATTATACAAGCCAATGAAAAAACAACTTATGGAGCTACACTGACAATATGGAGCTGACATTTTTAAGATAAACAGTAACTAATGACTGGAGCTGGTGGCGATAATCAGCTCTGGGTCTTTGTTTTGAAGAGACCTAGTTTCGCGGATGCACAGAAAGAGAGAGGAAAAAAAGAGAATGAAAGAAGAGAGAGAAAGAGAGAGATCCAAATCCAGGTCTCACTTACAGTTGGCAGAAGGCTCTGGGCACTGGTCATTAAAGTCTGGACCGGACACGGCTTTGGACAGCAGGGAGATATATGAGCTAATGAATCCCAACACGCACGAGCTGTCGTCTGTTCACTGTTTTTTTTTGTAAAGAAAATAAAAAGGTAATAGAAAGACATTGAGCATAAACATGATTATTCAGTTTTCAGTAGTCACTCAGTCAGAAACATGCCTGGTTTTGAGTTGTGTCAATCTTTACTTTGTGAGCCAAGTGGAGAAGTAGTATGAAATTCATTTTTTTACTTTTATGATGATGATTATTATTATTTTTATTACTACAGTTTGGAGTAGACAGTGCTGTGCTAGTTGATTGTACCTTGTTTTTACCCAGCGATGTTTTCAATAATTCACCGGCTTGAATCTTTCTTAAAGCCTAATTTTACGTTTACATTGTTTTGTACTTTGTTCATCAAAATTGTGGATGTAATCGTCACAAATTTGCAAACAAACAATTCAACTAGGCCTGTCCCAATAACACATTTTGATTTGCGATGCATTTTTACAGAAAATGTCACTGTCAGAATGTCATGCGACTGACACAAAAACCCTAAAGCAGGATAACCCCAATAAACTGTAAACAAGAGATTCAACAAATACATTTCCGAATTAAACTTCTCATTATAGATTGTTAGTGTCTATAATGAGCCATATAAGTTAATTATTTGACCATGTACAACTCAAATCTTATTGTACGATTAAAAAAACATAGTAGAATATATAGTTCCTCATTAGTTCAAATGTACACACGATAAATATTGAGCATCAAAATGTATTATTATATAAATCTGTTTTAATTTATGTATTTATTGAATACGTTGGCTGGATTGGCGTCTGTGCCTGTGAACCGCCTGTCAACAAATAGACCAAATTAACATAACTTTAACTAAACTGACTTAAAGTGAATAAGTGCACAGACCCTCCTAGGTCACTAAGGCTTGATTGCCGGTTCAGTTTCTGTCCACAGATCTGTCATCACTCTTTAAGGAAGCCTCAGTTCACAGGGAGCTTTAATTGAACCAAACAATCTCACCGCGGAAGGATCTGTGACAGATCTTTCTCTGTCACATGGCGTTTCCATTATAGCTCCTCTGCGTGAAACCTTTTGACCTCAGAAAATGTCACCGCTCTGAACCCCCTGCTCCTTTTTTATTGTTTTGAACAACTGTGATTGGAACTAGAGAAGATTTATACAGTGCTATAGTGTTTGTTAATTGTACAAACCCCACAAAATTGACTGAGAAAAATCTAAACTATAAGTAAGCAAGGCAATGTTGACTTCTGCGCGTTATTGGTCCTATCTGATCCAATTTGTTGTGCCCTTGAACTGGACTGAAACGTGTGTCTTATTTCGGGTTAATTAATACATAAAGAGTCCATTCACAATACACTTTTGATTCAAATCAGAATCTGTTTTCCTGGGCAGTCCTGTTCATTCTGGTAATTGTGAATGCGCGATCTAATTCTGATCCGGGTCCAAAAAAAAGTGAACTCTTGTCCGGTTGGTGAGGTGGGTCTGATTAAATCAAGCTCTGGTGCGATTCGCTTGATTTGGGAACACAAACAAACCCGAGAGGAGAACAAAACCAGGAAGTGAACTGCACTGAGAGGCACATGGGGACTCAAAACAAAGAATTAAAACAAACGGTGTGTGCAAAGATTGATAAAAGATAAATGAAAAGAAAGGCGTGAAAGTAGGAGAAGGTAAATGTCTGATTTAATTATGTATGTAGGATCATGCAAAAAAAATTATCACCTTTTCCAGTGGGGTTTATCACCAGCCCTATTAACACGTAAAGGTTTGTACAAAGGTATTTATACAAAATAATAACAAATAAATACAAAATTAACTGAGAAAATTCAAAACTATAAGCAACCAAGACAATTTTGACACTGGTCCAATTTGAAGCTTTGTCGTGCCCCAGAACCGGACTCAAACTTTTGTCTATTTTGGGTTAATTATTAAAAATTAGAATCAGGATCCATTTGTATGGATAGTTCGGTTCATTTGGCTGTGTGAAAGCGCAATCTAATCTTGATCCGGGTCCAAAAAAAGCAAACTCTAGTCTGGTTGGTGAGGTGCATCTTAGTCCACATGAATCATACTCTAAGCAACTTATCATTTGAACTGGAACAAAATGTGAGGCTCAGACTCAAAACAACCGACCTGTGCGGAGATCGATAACCGGACAAATGACTCTAAGAAAGACGTGAAAGTAAGAAATAGCAGGTCAAAGTCTGATATAATTATCATTAGATCATGCAAAAATATATCTATTCTAGTGGGCCTTATCTCTAGCCCTGATAATATGTAGAAAATCTGAATATAATTTGTAAAGCTTCAAACACATCCACACTGTACATCCATGCATAGAATCACATTTTCCTGACAGTCGTTTGATTAAAATGTTCCTCTCGTTTACCGCTCTCTGTGACCTTATATCCACCAGTTGTCAAGATGTTAACATAACTTTTTGCTGTCGAGGCTGTCAAGGCATCAAGGGAGATCTAGGCTCAGGCTGAACCGTCCATGTATGGCCGCTTTCCTCTGACTCCCTAATCGAGTGAATCTGACAGCCTGCGATAATGAGCTTCTTCTTTGCGCCACTGGAGTGATACAACTATTACTTTCAACACCTAAAAACATGCTCTTAAGGTGCTGACTCTATCTTGCAAACAAATGTGCTCTGAAATGCAATGTTTTTTAATATCAAACATTAGCGCTGCAAGATACTGTATATCACGGTCAAAAAATGCTTCTGTATCACACTAAATCTCCTGTACTGCTAACCCTGTACTTTACACCTCTACAAGTTGCCAAAAATGCATGGGATTCTTGTTTTTCCGTTCATATTTTATTTCTCACAAATGTTAAAGCTACTGGGTTTTCAAAAGTATAAAAAAATCAGTATGAATCAGTATTAAAGAAAATCTAGAAACAGGGCCGAATGTGACCTTTCCTGAACAGAATGCTTCGAATGCTCTCGAGCTTTATGGGAACACAAGGTTTAATTAAAAAAATAAAATAAAAATAAAAATAAAATGTTTTTTGTGTTGAAAATGCCTTGGTTGTTTAAAACCTTGACCTAAAAAAAGTGCATTTTAAAATTATTATGGTATCTTAATACAGAATCGATTTTTTTTCCTTCAGTTTTGAAATTGAGTTTAAAATTAAAAATCACTAGCTCCTGAATCGTTTTCTCAAAGTCATATTTGAAATCTCTCCATTGTCTTATCTGATGACTGTGTTTTTGCTCCTGGCTGTCTGGTTTGGCCAAACTAATCATGTCGGTGGGCTAACACTACAGAGCCACAGTCTCCGCACATGGGATTATACAGAGTGTCCTGACCTAATTGATTTGATTAGAGCAGGACTTAAAAAGAAATTGTGACCCACTAGTTTGGTTTTCAAGGCTCACTGCGGCAGGTGCACTCACATGGAGCTGCTTCTGTCTTTTTTAACCTGCATGAGCTCGCACACACACAAACAACAGTACAGGTTTGACATTATGCAAAAAGTTAAAACTATAAAGCTAACTTCAGATGTGGCTACTGAAATAGTTTCACGTGTGAAGAGTGAATAAATAATGACTGCAACGCTTTGAACTGTCAATACACTTGTTAAACCAAATTCATCTAATCCAAGTACTTATTACATTACATAATTACATACATTATATTTCATCCAAAGGGGTTAGAGAGCAGTTTGTTCCTAAAAGTGCACCATGGTTTTGTAGAACTAGTAACCAACGACACACAAATACAATAAGAGATGAGATGAAGAGCAGTCTGTCATTGGCCTGGGTCTCTCTTTCTCACAGTCTCTCTCGTTCTTTGTGTGTTGTGTTTGTATGATTGTGTTAATTCGCCCTGTATTTGTGTGCGTTGCAGCCTGAAGAGTACGGGCAGGAGGCCATGGAGGGCCAGGGCGAGGCCATGCTGGAGCCAGAAGGGGAGACATATGACGAGTCCCAGCAGGTAATCAGCTCAGACACTGTACCATTCCACTGCTCCCACTCTGGCCTTTCAGTCTCTCACTGCTGCGCAGCCATTACTATGTACACGAGAATTACAGTTACATTTACAGATGTAGTGCAGAAAGTGACAGTGCAGTGAGTGGTTGAATAGCCATACTGTGGAACATATATTATTTTGTGTCTTTTGGATTCTGCTCCTAATCGATATCTAGGTTTTTCTTCCTTTCATTTTAATTCGTTTTTAAAAGTAATATCTATTCTTACTTTCCAGCTTGATTTTAAGGGGTTGCTATGTAACACACTTTCATTCATCTTTGGCTGACATTCATAGAGGAATATTTTTCCAGTTATTTCAAACCTAAATATAAGGGTGGACAATATGGCAAAAAGATATATACAGTACATATAATGACAATAATGATTTTCTTGTAGCCTAGATTACACTTGCGATTTGATCCAAATACTTGTACTCCCTATAAAGCTCGAGACTTCCCTGTGTTGGTCCGTTCAGCCTGTTTCTCACTCAGAGAACGACGGAGGCTGACCACTAAGACATGCGGTTATGGAAAACATCACAATTTTATTTCATAACATCCTATTATCCACCCTGCGCGTACGGTTTCCTTAAATAGATCTTCTGAAGCCAGCAAAGACCCGTTCTCACACAGTAACTCATCATTACAGTGTTTTAAGCTGGAGTGTATCTCAGCAGCACTGAACCTTTGGATCTGCTTCCGTCCCACACACATTTAGAGCACTTTATTCTACCCGGGAATTGAGCTGAGGTCTCCACAAGCGAGTTGCCCTACACTGACTATAGTGATAGATGAATATAGCACCACCTACCTCTGCTGAGCCCTGCCTGTGTGGAGCTGTGTGCATTTTTTTAGTCTCACATAAAGTTATTTTTAGATTTTGGCTGTGAAGGAAAAGGCAGTAACAGTACAGGGACAGGAGTGCTTTGGGAAGACATAAATACACTTGGCTATTAAAATGGGCATATTGTTTTACTTCGAGCTCAACATTTGCCGAAATATAAAAATGTTCAAACAATAGGCTGGGTACACGTGATGTCAAAACATTACAAAATGGCTCATATTTTAATACTGAGCTGAAGTACTGGTGATGATTCTGTGTTTTTTGTTTGTTTTTTGTTTGATTTTTAATATCTCTGCATTTCTGGGCCTGTTTGAATAAAATAAAAACTGGCACGAAGTCCAATGACTTTTCACGATAAATGTGTTGGCAACTTGGCATTCAGTATTTCAGCATACCTGCGTGTGGATTTTCAGCCTGGAAACAGTGCCTAAAACAGTGAAAGGCCCCAAAGTTGTCTTTGCGGCTTTTTTCATCCATTTCATCCAAATCAAGAATTTTATGAACGCAAACTATTCAGTTTTAATACATTTGAATTTTATTTAAGTAGTTTTATCTAAGGATGCTGCCAAACTTCACGTCCTGGTTTGTTTCTGGTTTGAGCCCAGTTTTGTCCAAATGTAGACTTGGCTTGGTCCTGTTCTACTTTCCCCATCAATCCAAAACATGCACCATGGGTAAAATCCTCCAGCTACGGTAATCCTGACCAAACTGAGCTCAAGATCTGCAGATGGGTCCCTAAGCCTGACACATTTCCCAAGTTGCATTGGGGATGGGTCAAATTCAGAGAATACATTTCCTTCACGAGGGATTAGTAAAGTATACCTCACCTTTAGTCCCAGATTTAGTCTTTGTTTATTCCCTACTTCTGTTGTCTGTTTCCAAATGTGAACACGCCCTACATAGAACTGGAACTGTCTTGAAATAGTTTGTATCCATATAATAATGTTCTAAGATTGTGTTCTCGAGCTGTACTGTAGTGTACTTGGTGTTCACATATTCACCGCATCAAAACTGGGACTAAACCAGGACTAAATCTGAAACAAAACCTGGACTAAATCTGAATTGAGCAAGGGAAAAGGACCAAACCAAGCCCACATTAATTAAATTGGGTTAAATTTAGGAGCAAATAATGACAAGTGTGAACACAACCTAAAACTGATGCAATTCAATAATACTCAAGAATATATAGACCTATTTCAGTCCCTCTTAGATTAAATTCGCTTTGTTTTGATTCTGTTAAAGACCATATGTTTTAAGTCATCAATTCTTTGTAGTTAAACAAAGATGGATTATGATGCAAGTTTTGTACATAATTATTTGGTCCATCTTGTTGATAAATCTGAATAAGTATTAAAATATATCAAATAAAATGGCCTTTTTACAATGAAAATTACAATTTGAATCTAAAATGTTATCTGGCCTTTTTTTTCCCCATCTGGCATTGGTTCATATTTGGTCAAAACTGTAAAATATATGTATAGAGAGTGAATATCTGTACAGTTTTGCTGAATGTATTAGTTGTTTCCATGGAGCTTGGTGTTGCCTCTGTCCTGCATCTGAGGATGAATCATTATTTTAAGCAGTAAAAAGGAGACATAAATTAAAAGTGAATTTCTCATCTGCTGTGTGTCCTACCCATACCCCCACCTACGCAAACCCGCTCCCCTCCCCCACCCCCTCCCACCATCACCACACTGCCCGCGTCTGGATGGGTGTGGTGATGATGCGCTCGGCCCCGCTGCATCATGGGTAGATGTCAGGGTCTCTTCCTCCCTGCATTGCTGTAAATATGGATCGTCCGTGCTGCAGGGGAGCGGGAGAGGAGGCAGTGACGGGTTTTTAAATGTAATTTATGACTTTAGTGACTTCTTGGTGCCGGGGGGTTCTGATGTTTTGCATGGCTGTGTGTTCTGAGTGTGACTGAGGAGGAGGAGGATACACAGCCGGGAGGAGGGGAATGTACTCACGACACGTCCTTGAAGCTGTAGAAAGGGATGTGCTGCCATCTGCTGGGCAAACACAGGTCTGGCTGGCATAGAAGATAGTGACATCACCATTATCTACTGCCATCTTAACCATAAATGTTGTCTAAATACATTGTTTACTCATTAGTAACTCAAGCAGTAAGATTATATTATAAGATGTGTTGGTAAATAACTAATTACATGTACCAAAAATACATATTTTTAAATAGATTTTATGTTGAACTGTGTGTGAAGTACTATGTCCAATGTTCATTGCAGTACTTAATCATGCCACAATGCATAACAAAGGGTGAACCAAAATAAAACTGTGTTTATCCTATGTCAAGTTTATACACTATAATATTATGTAACACGACGAAGTATTATAAGTATTATAAGTACGGTATTCAGAATTCAGTTAACAGAATATTTTACAACATACATTTTAATTCAGGCATTCTGTATTCTGTAACTAAACTGGACATAAGATGCAATTCATGTTTATTGTCCCAGGCAATCAGGCCAAAGTTATTAGACTATATTTTGGCACACAGATGGAACCAGGCCAAAGCAGCCGTTATGAGCAGACAATAACCAACCATTTGCTTTTACGACACTTTGCATAAACTGTTATAGTTGAACCTAATGAGACTTGATGGGTTGATCCTGCTGCCAATCATCAATCATGATATTACAATTATCATTTATTAAACTGGTATCAATTGTTAGAACAATTTCCGTGAGTAAAAGTAAAGTAATAGTAAAAGAGAGGTCTAATGATGTTTCTTTTTTAGATATGTAGTAGGTTAAAGGTGGACTATGTAACCTCTATGAAGGAGGGTCCGTCAAATGCATGTCTCCATGGAGATGTTACTGCTTGGCCTGGAATGTTCCACAGCATGGCATTAAATGTATTTGTCTCTATGGAGATAAACAGGAGGCACCAGGGAGCCAAGTTGCAGGTCAGATCTGTGGAGAGGCGACTTACTCACTGTTAGGACACATGTTTTTCAAGATGTTTTTGAGCAATAAAAGGGTCTGTAATGAAAAACATGCAAAACAATAAGTTTAATGCCATAGCGTGGAACTTTTCAAGCAATGCAACAATATCTCCCTGGAGACGAGCAGATTGCGGAACCCAACCCAAGTGAACTTTTTAAATGGGAAATAATATAAATGATTTAAATCTGGCATGATTTCATGTTTTAAGTCTGGATTATGTTCGTAGCACATTGTAAATACTAGCGATGGGCTTATTGATTAATATTGATATATTGATGCTGACAACGGTATCGAAAAGTATTGATACTCGTGCAAAACATTTCTCAAAATAATTCAGTGTTTTAAATCCTTTGGTTTACTGCACATATATTTTGTTTTAAATAGGTTCAAGCTGGGGTGTAGTGAACATAACAGAACATAATGATAGCCAAGGTAAAATTCTTTATAATACGGGAGTTTCATTGCATTTTAATTCAAAACTCATTGGTATCAGTATCGGATTGATATCATGATACTTCGTAATAGTATGACTTGGTATCAGATCAAATCATAATCACTTGTATTGCCGATCACTAGTAAATAAAAATCACATGCAATTCAGATGTTTGCAAAGATGTATTTCCACTTTCTGTTGAAAAAAATTTTCAAACTAACCATGTATTTTGTTTGTGTTTTGTTCTCATTAGAGCCAGGACTACGAACCAGAGGCGTAGAAGCATCACTCCAAGCCACCATCCAACCAGCAGCACAATAATATTTCTAATAATAATAATGACAAGGACAAATACTGATACAATTCCAATTACACCCCTGTTGCAAAAAAGAAAATCTAAAAATACAAGCATTCCCACTGAAAATGTTCTTCCTTCGAGACAAATCTTTTATGATTATATATTGTAAATGTCATGTTATTAATGTAATGTGTTTGGGTGTAGGTATTTATTGAACTGTAGGACGTCCCGCCAGTCTCAGTTCCTTGATTCCCTCCCAATGAATTGAGACCAGCGTCAGGGCTTGTGACTTTGTACTTGTGTGTTTCTGTATTTAGAAGTGTGCAATAGATGTTCATCAGCTTCCAATGGAAACTTTAGGGAGTGTAAAAAATGATTACGTCCGGTTGCAAGCAGTTATGAATACAATAATATCCTCTTATAAGTGTGTTTGTGGGTAACTTTGATTACACTTTGAGTTTTTGGAGTAAGATTTGTTTGATTTTTTACATTGTATCTTTATAGTTGCTTGTAATCATTCCAGTAAATCTGTTAGAAATGGACAAAGTATACATGTTTGTGTGCGTGTGTTGGTGTGAAGATTTTAAAGTCGATATATTATGTCTTGAGATCATAATGGTTGTCATATCACTATGTGCTTTAAATTGCAGGACTTGTCCATATAAAGGTTTATGTGTAAAGCCAGACATATGATTCCTCTGTAAATAAAAACTAAAAAGAAAACCACTTCTTGGCTTTTGTTTATAGAAATTGACATTCAGTTTGATACTTTCTTATTGTGGTTGTTGACAGGCTCGAATTCCTTCTTCTGAAAAGGACATCCGAAGATATGTGAATTAATCCTAAAAAGTGAATATAAATTGTTTAGAAATTAATTGTATGTTATTGCATGTGTAATGCCACCATTTGTGAACTCCTAAGGCCTATATCTGACAGGATGGATCTCAGTCACGTCTGACAGGAATGACAACACATTACTTTTCACTGTAATTGATTCAATACTGTAATTGATTCAAACTTTTTATGTGTTAATATTTTGTCTGGAACATGTGTGTTACATGCATTCAACTTGTTGTACATCTGATAAAGAAACACACTCCCAGGGAAACTGTACAGGAACATGTTTGATTGTGAGCCATTAGCCCCGCCCACTTAAACTGCTCCATGACACAGAAACAACTGTCTGGGATAGTCGCCCGCAGTGATTTCCAAATGTTTCCAGAGTTGACAAGTTCCAGAGTTGACAAGTTGCCTTTTTTTAAGGTGACTTTTAAGGTGTCACAGATTTTGTTATTTTGAGCATGTTAGTGAGTAGCACTTTTTCTGTTTCACATTAATAAAACCAGCAATTATTGAAATACAGTTTTTAACAGATCCTTTAGATTTTCAAGCTGTTATTATTGTTAAATATGCTATTAAAAATCTGTACATCTCATTACTGCTTGTTCCCGACACAATTGCTTATTTTATTTACTTAATTTTGTGGAGCTGCGGTCACTTGTTTTGGGATTTTGTTCAAAGGCTTGGTCATTTGTTGTGCACTGAAATTCTGTTAACCCTGTACAGTTCCTTTAACTCTGCTTACCATCTACTTTTCACTCTTGATACTGCAGGTATTTTGTCCCATGATTCACACTGAATAATGTACCTGATTGGACAAAAAAGAGGTGACCCTGTCAGTAGCTTTTATATTAATTATTTCCAAACAAAATGCTTTGTAATATGCATAAATTATGTATTGCACACGCAATCATTTTCTTATTTATCCGCTTTTACCAAACAATCAATGCAGAAAGTAAAGAGCATTTATCTTAACTAGAAATTCAGTCCAATACAGGCCCTTCAATGGTGCTTTACAATGCATTATTCATTCACTTCACACTAGCATGGATCTGAATCCTCTGACAAGCACTGATAATTCACATAGACAGGACAGAACAAGAGTATGCCCTACTAAAGCCACCCTCTAAGGCAGTGGCTTCCGAAGTGGGGTCGCAAGGCATGAGCTGGGGGTTGCAAGATGATCTTAAAGTATAATTAAAAAATATTATGATCCGTTTTTAAATTTGTGTTTAATAAACAATATTAAACAAGATTTTTAATGTTTTTGCTGGGAAAGTCCACGGGTTGGTTGCTGTTACAATAAAAATATACATTATGTCCATCATATTAGGCAGACAAATTGAGCACATACCTTTCAAATAGCATGCTTACTTTTGAAAATAAATGTTCCTACAGCTACCATGACTTGATAAAACTACTGTTGGTGAAGAGTCACAGCTACTGTTTGAAGAATTATAAAGTACTTTTTTTTTTTTTGGCTTGTCAGTGTTATTTTCCCTTTCCTTTTTGCTGCTCTGTCCTGGTTTGGCTCACAGAATCTGCTGAGCACGCGCTGGGCCCATAGTTGAGATGCCAGTCCGAGTGAGCTGGTTTTGTTTGGGTTAATCCTCTGCTCTGTCCCGTCCCCAAACAGAGGGTATAAAACTTGTCTGCTGCCTCTCTCTCGCTGTGTTGCCGTTGGGACAAAAACAGATATGGCCTCATTCAAGAAATCCTTTGAGGGCCTAAAGGGCACGAGCCACTCCGCAGCTAAGGGAGTTACGGACAACACAGGTAAAACAAGAGAAAACTGTGAAGTGTGTTTTTGAAAACGTGTCACAAATGCATTCGATTTCCCACGAGGTCTTGAAGTGTGAGGGTTTTTGTTCTGTTTTAGTGCAAGTAGCTCAAGAGGCTGTGCAGCAGGTGGCAGACTCCTCCAAAGAAACGGTCAATGCAGGTACAGCAGCTCTGTGCTGTTACTGGAGTTTCCATTTTTAGATGCACAGTTTGAGTGTTTGGAGTGTCTCTTTGCAAAACCGAATAAGTGCTATTTGAAAAAAGAAATGTCAAATTTACTTTTCGTCTTGCAGTGTTTGCAAAAGCCCAATGTGTTTTAGTACAAGGAAAAATATGATTCCATCCTTTCTTGAGCAAATCCCTTCAACGACACTAATCTGTATAGGATGGAATCAAAAATGAAGAAAAAAGAAGAACTTTGTCACAAACAGAGCTTTTTTTCTAACAAACTAATTTCTCCCAATCACACGTCACTCAGCTATATTTGA
This sequence comes from Chaenogobius annularis, assembly GCA_015082035.1. NCBI lineage: Eukaryota > Metazoa > Chordata > Actinopteri > Gobiiformes > Gobiidae > Chaenogobius > Chaenogobius annularis. Next base: position 328,196 of record BJKM01000135.1, on the reverse strand, counting down.
GTCCCTTCACACATCACTTGCCTCTGGCCTGATTTGTGAAACACGGATTTTGATAAAGCAGCTGTTTTGAATTTTTGCAACTGTCCTTCTTGATATCTAAATGCTTGACAAACAACAAATGGTTGCGTATTGTACCGTTTCTTTGAATTGAGCTTTAAATTGAATACCAGTAAGCCCACTTGTGATTACCGTATGTTCATTGCAGCTGCGCAGGAGGTGAGCAGACAGACCCAGGCCACCATTGGCAAAGCTGCAGACAAAGCCTCAGACAACATCAAGGAGTTTGGACAAAGCCTGCACACAAAATAATCTACATTATCTAAGGAAGAACTAAAGAAGAAGAAATGTGCCAGAAATGCATTTGGCATCCATGAAAAGTCACTAAACATATTTTAGTACATTCCATCATCATAACTTTGTAATTTTTTCATTATATTTTATGTGAATATTTTGTGAAATAAAAGTCCATGGCTACAATTCAACACGACAAGGTTTGGTCACTTGGGCAAATATTAGCAGATATAACTTATAACTAAAAAGACAGAACCACTCAAACCAGTTTTAAGTTTCAACAAATATTTTATGCACAAACATACACACAAATGCATTGATAGTTCTCTTACAGAGCACTCTTGGAGCCTGACAGCCAATAACATTAAAACTACACACAGCATAGAAAATATTGTGGATGTATAAAAGACCTGGATATGGTTTTCTCATAATTTGTTACCTAGTGGCTATATTTCAAGTATTACAAGGCCTAGTGCAAATTGTGTATGACTTTTGATTAAAGCTGGAGTCAAAGCAAAGACGTTCAAAGCCCATTCACATGACATGAACATATGATATGAGAAATCATCTACAAAAGAGTTTAAGCTTTTTGCTAATGTTTGATCATTTAAATACATGACAGAGGCCTATAAGTTGTAGTATAGTAGTAAGTTGTATGGTAGTTCAACTCCAATCTGAAGAAATAAATAAATGAAGTCATTTATTTAGTTCTTAATGACACAAGGATATTCAGAGATGTCTTCCACATTTGTGAGACACGTGAATGAAATAAGCGCCTGTGATTGGATCATCCAAACATTTTCCTTTCAAGAAAAAAAATATTTTCTCCTAATATTGATCAGATTTTCAAATGTAATTTATTTTCCTTACTAAAAACAACAAAATATGGTAGTGCCATTTAATGCATATAGAATTACAATTTAAAACCACAAGTTTTACTGACACAGGACTCTCTATAAATCCATTGAATAGGTGTAACATTTCTGGTGGAGCGTCTGATACCCGCTTGTCTCACCTAGGGTGTTATTGCTTTACAGTTAATCTAATCTTGTGCCACCAATACAGTTTTAACTCAAATAACTGCAGGAGATTAATGCCTACATTTTTCAAACAATATAATTTAATGTACAATGAATATTGTAATGATTTGAATCTAGATTTGGTTATTGTTAAAGTGGCATCAAGTATTTCAAGAACAAATAGTACCTTGTAATGATGAACAGAAGCAAATTTAGGATGTCACAGCGATTATATAACAATTGAAACTAAATATTATATATTTTGAAAGGGAAAAGTCCTCAAAATGTTGCATGAACAGGAAGTTGAAACCCATGATTAGAAAAAACTAATAATAATTGAGGAAATATTCATCTTGTTATTCATATACAACTTTTATACTTTTGTCATTACATTTAAGCCTTGGTATTAAAACTTGTGAGTGCAGCCCTCTTCATCCTGATTGACGGCGGCCATGCCCTTGCTGCCACACGCAATAGAGTGTGCTCTCTGTGGCGCACTCGTGGCTCCTACCTTTGCCCTGAGTAAGCCGCACGCGCAGACCTCCCTCTCTACATCAAAGGGGTTACTATGACAACGCAACAGTGAATTCAGATTGGTATTGCCGAGAAAATCTTGTGCATGACTGACTACATGTTTCCTCTCCAGACAAGTGCCACACACTGTAAAAACAAGACAAGATTGAGATGGGGAAATAAAACCTCACACAATCACCAGAGGTGAAAATGGCCGCAGCTCCAGAGAAGTGTGTGGCCAAGGAGCGCGGAGTTGGAAGAAGCGTGAAAGACAAGTGTTGTGCATGTGTGGGTGGCACAGCTCGGCTTCCTCTGGGCGCTTTCTTCAGCTCGGCTTTATGTGCTTTAAGTCAAGATGATGCACTAAAGAATTGTTTAAAATCACGCACTTGTTGCTTAAATTGTATGTCTTAAAAAAAGGTAAACGGTGGATTACTAACACTCAAAATAGATCAAGCCTAAGTGTGGCAAACATCTTCTAAAAGGCATTCGTTTTTACTTGCTTTTTCCAACTAAATTTCTCCCTCATGCTGCATCTGTAATTAGGATTTCGCTATGCCATATGGTGGAAGAACAATTCTTAGTTAAAACTCACTCTCTTGCTGACCAGATTTGCTATGTAAAGTATGACATGTTTTAATATTTTACATCAGATTTACAACAATTTAGCCAAATGCAACATAATGAATGAAGTATCAAATGTAGAGGAGCATCAAACATTCTTCTCTCAATGAAACAAGATTGTTTGACTTTGTATGTGCACCACATTCATTACTTCAATTAGTCATGGGACTTGCTATGACTAATTGTAGTCATACATGATCGCACATAACAAAAACAAAAGCGTCCTTGCACCTGATCACGCTAATATGACACTAACATGACATGAAAGATTTTGATATTTTTTTAACATTTGACTCTATTATAGGAAGTACACCTTTTTGCAGGTTTGGCTCTACAGTCAGAGTTGTGTTGCTGTGAGAACCTGGAGTTAATTACTATGATTTAACGCTGATTAGAACGGAGAGGAGAGATTTTGTCATTACATTACCACTCACAGCCAGAGCCCGACTGTGGTTTCCCTGGAAACTGGAAATGTGAAGCTTTTCAACAGACAGAGCCAGAGCTTTGCCTGATATAGATTCTTCTAGAGACAAACCTGTAGCCTCTGCGATCACTTTCTGTCCACACACAGCTTTGACGGACACTTGTGGACCCTCAGAAACTCCGGATTTTCACAATTCTTTCATCTTGATTTGACCAGCAGCGATGAGGAGACTTCAGACTCATTTGGACTGCTGAGGTACGTCTCATCATCAACAAAACAACACGTCAAATTTTCACAAGCTGCTTGGATAATGCCATCATATTGTGTTATTGTTGAATTCACAAAATGCATTTTCAATTTGTGCGCAGGTTTTTTGGCTGGAATGAGCTCAGTCAAAAGTTGGCTATAAACAAACGCAGCTATTTTTAGAATCCAGAGTAAAATTTTTGTGATTCATCCAGTCATAGAAACCAGCCGTGGAAACACATTGATTTTGTTTGCTGAATAGTAATAAATAAAGCATAAAATGACATTCAGAAAAGCTGCAGGATTCATGTTTAGGTTTGCACTCTTCATTAATCGACAGCACATTCCGGTACTAAAACAATAAGGTGAAAAATACTGACATGTCAAAATTATGCAACTTAAATCTCATAGCTGGAATATGATGCCATTATTGCATAGCTTGAGGTTTTGTGTGAAGACTGTGTATCAGTTCTGGTGTTTCGTCCTGCAGGTACTTATCCATATTTAGGGGTAGAATGGGCACGCTAAAGGACGAAATGAGAGGTGTGAGTGAAGACCGGCTGCTTGGTGAAAAGGAAGAAGATGGAGAGGATCCAGGAAGCTCAGATGGCACCACTGTGACCAATGCCTCGCAGATAAACACTAGTGTGGAGTCAACAGAACCAGTAAATGAGCCAAAAATGGAGTACAACAATGACGATACGGTGAATGTGGAGAAACAAAGTATTTCAGTGGCTGTACCATCGACTCCTGATGCCACAGACCTGCGATCGCCTGCTCCGCTCGGACAGCACCACATGCGCACTCAGGTCTGTCTTGATAATTATTGGTAAATATCTGTGAAAAATGCACGCAGATTACTTAAAATTCATTGAGAGAACCTTTCAGAAGCCTAAACGTTACAATGTCTTGTAGATTTGACAACCCTGAGAACGCTTTTCGTTGTTCTATTTCTCGCTTAAAGGTAGACTTTACTAACCTTTCTGGTGAAGGGTCCGGTACCTGCTTGTCTCCATGAAGATATTATTGCTTTCTGTTGGAATTTTCCACAGTATGACATGAAGACAAGTAGACAAAGAGACAAACAAAAGTTACATGGCGCACCTTTAATATAGATACTTTATTGATTCTGAACAATTCTAGTTTAACAATAAATAACATTAAAGTTAAAGGAGCATTCTTTATGTCATATAATATTTTGCATTTCCACTTGCATGTTTGCAGTGCATCTAACTTTGCCATGTGTTTGACGGTCTGTAGGTGAGCCTGGAGGTGGTTCAGTGTCACTCAGCTGCCACCAGTCCCATGACACCTCCAGAAGGCGGCCATACCAGCTCCTTCTTCTTCCCAAGCTCCTTTGGGAGAAGCGAGGCCGTGGGAACTGACACTAAAGACGCTGAGCTTCAAGTGGGCCAACATGTCGACTATAGCTCCGTCGCCACATCTCCCATGACCCCAAAGACACCATTTTTTAGCACTTTCCCACCACTACAGATCCGGGAATCAGCGCAAAAGAAAAGTGAAGATTCTCAGGGTTGCCAATTTGGTACAATAAATCCACCTGAGTCAGAGATAAGCTCATCTAAGGAGTTGGGGAGTGGGGATTTGGGTTGCCGTGACGCCCCGGTGAGCTCTCCCAACTGCCCTGCTGGTATTGTAATGAATTCAGAGAGTAAGCAGAAGCGGATGGGGAGCATGGATCAAGACATTACAATCTTGGTGACCCAACATGGCAACGCCGAGGAGGACGAGGACAAGACTCACTCAGACCTCCAAGGTCCAGTCGAGACAGAAATGGTGAAGTTAGTGGAAGGAGAAGAAGAGGAGAACCAGAGTCATGAGGAGAAAAATGATCAGAAAATGTCACAAAGCAAAACAGAAACTCAAGAGCCCTCTACCAAGACTGAACTCAAGTCGTCTCACTCGTTGGAAGCTCACAATCCTAAAGACGGGGTGCCAGAATCGCCTGCTCCGTTTGGGTGTCACAACATGAGGACTCAGGTGAGAAGCAACTTTGACTGTTTTATTTGCTGGATACATCTCATTTTGTAAATTGTGCGACCACTTGTCCTTTTTTTAGATGTCCTGCACAGTCCCGCATCACACATAATTCCCGGTATATTGCCATGTCCAGATTGCCAGAACAGCCAATTTAAGGGACCTTAACTGCACAGTGTAACCATGGAAACCAAGATCATAACCAAAGAAACGAGCTGTGGTTCTGGCAATTTTCTGGCTTTATTCACTCACACACCTTCCCTACTTTTGTCCTGGAAGTCCAAAATGCCAGATCAAAAATGCAAGGAATTCAGATTTACTCACAAATGTCACTGCTCCCACAGTAAGGGTGAATGTGTGAATTCACCCTAACCTGGGAATTTACCTGGAAAAAGGGAATACTTTCCGGATGCACCGTATATACACATATTTCAATTTGTACAACTTATCAGGTTTATTATTGTTTATTGTTTTATGTGTGACCAATTTCACTACTGTTTTCAAATATTCTTGAAATCATCTCACAACCCCCAGCGCACTTTGGGATCCCCTGCTGTAAACCCTGTCTTCAGTGATGTGTGTACGCTCTTCTGTTGTGATGGGTTAATTGTAGAAGCTGAGTCACTGGCTAAAGCTGCCTATATGTTCCTACTCGTGTCTGGCACGGGTCCAATCTCAGTGACATCATCCCATAAAGTCTGACATAAATGATAAATGATGTTGTCATATGGCTAAAACAACATGGGAATATTAAAAACATGTGAAGCAAATGAAAAGAATTGATTCCACCATTTGGCATTAATCTTATCTATCATCATAGAGACAAGAAGGTGACGCCACCAAAGTTACAGGTCAGGTTTGTGGAAAGGCTCACTGTAAGAATACATCCTTTTCAGGGTTTTAAACACCTGTAATGTCCATAATCAGTAGTTCCTTATAAATGTGTTCACCTTATTCTCAGCACTGGGATGTGACAGATACATGCACATAAGCATTTCTAGCTCAGTTTTTCATAACATCAGTTTAATTCTAATCTTGAATCTAATCATATTTGATTTGCAATATTGCTGGGAAAATTTGCAGTACAGTGTGCTCATCATACATTTGATATGTACCATATATTTCAATCTCGCCCAATGTGTCAATTACACCCATCAGGTTTTACACCCTCACGGCATCATCTAATTTTACCCTGTGTTTGTTGTTCTAGGTGAGTCTGGAGGTGGTTCAGTGTCATTCAGCTGCCACAAGCCCCATGACTCCACCAGAGGGGGACCAGGCCTTCTGCTTCCCGTCTGTGTCCTCCAAATGTGGAGCAGTGGGCACCGGGACAAAAGACGCAGAGCTACAGGTTGGGCAACAAGTGGAGTATCGATCAGTGGCCACAGCCCCCATGACCCCACGGACACCCACCGCCACCATCTTTCCCGAAATATCTAAGTGTCCCAGCATCGAGGAGAGGATTGTAGAGGAAGAGGAGGACAAGGACACTCCAAAAGAGAAAGATGGAGACACCAAAGATGGAAGTGAAAGAAGTGAGGGAAGTGAGGGAAGTGAGGGAAGCGAGGGAAGTGAGGGAAGTGAAGGAAGTGAAGGAAGTGAAGGAAGTGAAAGAGTGGGAGGAGGTGAAGAAAACCAAACAGATGAGGAAAACAAACAGGAAGAGAACAATAAAGAAGACAAGAGCGAGGAGTCAGTGCAGGAGGTGAATTGGGATGAGAAGGGCATGACGTGGGAGGTGTATGGAGCTGTGGTGGAGGTGTCTGTCCTGGGATCGGCCATTGAGAAACACCTGGAAAAACAGGTGGAAAAGCAGAAGAAGCCGACCCTGCCCCCTCCACCTCCTCTAAGCCCCGCAGCCACACCTCTAAGCCCCTCTGAGGCATCGCCCCGGGCAACAGGCTCCGGGAAAGGGCGGGGAAAGAGAGCAGAAAAGTCCAGTCGCCGCCGCCGCAGGAACCCCTTCAGACAGATGATGGAGAACATCCAGCAGCCACACTGCTGCTCCAGAGCTCACACCACTGAGTGAAGCAGACACTTTGTTCACATCCTTACACTGTATAAGCCACCTGGAAAAAAGTGACGAAAGTTTGAACACTTATAAGTTTTCTTATAAAGAACTGAGGGGGGAAAAAACCACAACTTGACAATCACATTGAAATGACTTCACCGGGTAAATAAGTGGACCAAAAAGCAAATATCTAGTGAGCCTTGCCTGCAAGAAGTTGTATTCTTCTTGGACTTACAAGATCATTCATCATACCATTAGTGTTTTTTAATCAGGATTATAATGTACCATCTGAACTGTGGCGAAACAGTGCCCTGCCATTATAGAGTCCACTCTTTTTTTTTTTTAACTATCAAATGTGTTGAAGAAGGACATTTAAACTACAATGATATTGGGATTTATCAAGTCAGACCTTGAATTTCCTTCCTGGATCCATTCAGTTTCCTTAAATGTATTTCCTGCTGCTGTTTAAGTCAATGCTGTGACTTAAGTTATGGCTATTGTTAAAGTGAGTGGATGCACATGTGGGTGGCGTGGCACCTTTACAAAGTCTCCTTGTGTAGGCAAAGCATTTCATTACATTTTTCTCTATAAAAGTGGAACTTTTTTGAAATCTTGAAAACTTAAATTGAAACAGGCCACCATTCAGTTTTAAATGAATCTAACAAGCAGCATACACACAGCAGCATTTATGCCTGAGGTAGTTTATGGCTGTGAGGTCATAAACGTGAAACTGGTTTTGTTTCTAGTTCTGGATTATTTTTCACACATTACAGTGAATGGACATTTGAATGGGTTTCACCAGTGTCATCATCTGCTTGTTTCCCTTTTTGGCTTTTTTCACTGAAACCATCCAATGTCCTCTTTCACTTAGGCTGTTTTTTTTTGGTTTTTTTTCAATTGCACCAAAGGCAACGTGAAGCCATGGCAACCAGTTTCCTTTTCCCTGGAGAAAATAGTTGAGATAAACAAAACAAAAATCTCCCTTTTGTTGTAAATGTGTTGTCTATACCATTAGCACAGCCTCTTCTGCATTCTGTGTTGTGGATTTTGTGAAAAATATGCACAAAGAAGATTTGGTGCCAGTTTTTTATTATTGTAATTTAGAACAACTCTGGATTGATTTAAATAATATGTTGTTTAAGTTCAGAGGTTGTTTTTTAGTGTTGGTGTTGTGGCATTAGAGACATAAAATAATTTGCAGACATTAGATGTATCTGTAGATCACAGTTACTAGATCACTTGTTGGTACATCAGTTTATTATTAGGCAGAAAGATTACACTTTCAAAATTTACATTTCTACAGATATCACATATGTATGGATTGGTACACATTATTTAATGTACAAACCTTTTTGCTAAATTAGACCTTTCTACATACATTATCAGTTTTTTTTTAAATTGCATTTTTCAAAGTAGCAGCACATTTAAAACATCATTAGGTTTTCCAAATAAAATAGTTTGTGCAACAATATTGTCTGTTTGCAAGTAAAAATAAATATGTTTTTAGGGAAGTACATCTTCAATTTTTATTGGTGTTGAGTTCTGGGAAACTTTACAGATATTTAATGTTGAGATATTGAATTCTTGAAAACTTTTTTTGGGATCATCACAATCTTTTAATTTGTGAGGTCAAAAATATGTGGGGATAGAGTGCATAAAATGCAATCGTGACTGGGCATCACACTCAAAAAGACCCATATGAACATTGTGGTCATTTCATCCCTGGATATGATACCTTTAAGGCTTAAATGGAATGGTTATCCATTATCAGACAATGGCACTTTTAAATTCCCTATCACAGGTCTGTGGTGTCAAATATGGGATTTGTGTCACCCAGAAGAGGGTTCTCGGAGCTAATCTTCTGGTCCCGCTGAGCTAAAGCTGCACCCAAGGGCTCGATGTACTCGGGCGGGCCATCTTTGTCCTCGTCCTCCTCTTGGATCTTCTTCTAATTAAAAACCAAGAGCTTTGTTAAACTGTAAAAGTATTCGCAAATAATTATGTAAATTAATTTTGTACATGTTAATTTACCATGATGGGCTTAGTGTCTTTCTCACACACAGTCGAGTCATCGCTGTTGTCCAGGGAATTCAGGCTGAAAAAGGGACATTTTTATTAATTGGAGCTGCATTTTCAAGATTTAGTTTTAGTTTTGTTCTCATGCTATTTCATGTGAGCAAAATCTATGTACTGTGTATGTGTATAATGTTACATATGAAGTGAAGGGCTAAGATGCTGAATAGTGTAAATACAAAATAAAAAATCTTTAGGCACTGGAGCAAACATAGACAACAACTAACTCTTCCGCTGGTGACATTTAGTCATTCATTTACACAAGTCACACAAGAACTGACCGACAAAACATTATGTAAGGTTATTGTAGAGTGCTTTGTAGTGGAGGACATCTCAGACTTTCTGTGACGGAGATGCTGAGTGGAGCCAAGTGAGCCTGCCTCCGTGAAACCATAGCGACGGATCACATGATTTAAAATCATCCAATCAGATTTACCTGACTTTATCCACATCACTGTCTTCTTCCAAGTCCAGTGCAATAGACGAGTCAATGTTCAGGTTGAGCACAGGATTGGCTCTGTGGAAAAATATACATAGTTCATGGCCAAGCAAGTTGATTGAGGATTCTCAGCTTTATCCTGCGTCTCTTTATCCTAGGCAGTTTCAGAGACTGGTAGAGTCCATATTAAAAGACAACTCCATCTTCTTAATTATAAGTTTCAACTGCCCCCATCAGGTAAAAGTAAGCGCTACAAAAGTATCTTTATTGCATCAGTCAGTGCTTTGAACTAGTGATTTTATTTGTGTTTATCTCATTTATATGCCACTTACCACATGAGCCTGTATTTATTTACTATTTTCAATAGTGTTACATTTGTTTTGGCCTGCACTATGCACTGCTGTAGTTTTATGGAGGTGCAAAATATGTGCAAATGAATGAAAAGGCTGACTCATAGCCAAAAAATGTACTTGTTGGTACGAATAAAGTACCCTTGAACTTTGAACCTTGATAGTTTGAGCAAATTAGTTTTCCTGATCATTTGCATGAAATGGCACTGTCCTATAATCTGTAATGTGTACGTGCCTGTGTGATTTACACCATACAGTTTACATTGTATAAACCTCATAAAACATTCCGTGTAACAAACTCTAATATTATGTAAATCTAACCTTAAATAACATGTTGATACAAGGTGTATTACATTGCAATGTATCAAATGCAATGTCAAAATATTGTGACCTGTACTTGATAATATCCACTGGCCAGGACAAACATTATGATCAAAAGTTAAGTATAATTTCAGCTACAGCCGTCTGTCTATTGAATCAGATCACACAGGTCAGTCTGCCCACTGTTTCTCTGCTGCGTCAAAATGTCATGTTCATCTTTGAGAAAAAGCCCTGCACACCTCAGTGAGTGACAGATGTTTAGGAGAACAACAGGTGCTTAAAACTACTGTCTGACTAATAGAGTGAATGAGGCACTCACCCCTCCATGGTGTACTGGTTAGTGCCTGGTACCACTGGACCTCCTTTTTGGTTTTCAGACATCACTGATGCAGACTTCATTGCATTGGCTGCTTTGAGCTTCCTTCTGTAGCTGTTGGGAATGTCAAGATTATTAAGTCTATATTAAGTAATATTAAGTATATTTAGATAAATCTGGAGTCAAAAGATTGATCTAAATGTAAAGTACTTTTTGATCTGGCTGCTTAGGTAACATTAGCTTTATTTTGTCATTCAGAAAGTCTGATTTCTTAAAGCTGGTCACAAACACAAATTAAAGCAAATATAAGATTTCACTGTTGTTTGCTCATGTTTGCCGTAATTGTGAATAATTGTGATGTTTCTTCTCAAAAAAATCTTAAAACTAAAATGTTATATCATGACATTCCTAGTAGGAGCTGTTGTAAAAATAAAACATAATCAGATATGACAACAACAACAAAATGGGGATGAAGTACTACAAATATTGATCCATTTATATAATACTGTGTTGAAGAATAAGTATAAGTCTAAATTGTTAAGAGGTTGAAGAAGCAATATTAACAACACAAATATAGTCAAATGTTCGAGAATTAGAGAACCAATCGAAGATATGATGTCAAATATATCTGTTTGTCTTACTTTCTGCGAGTGCACGCGAAAGACGTGGCGAGGACAGCGGTCACAATGACGAGACCTCCAATGATCCCAAACAGGACGTACAGTACAGGGTTCACTTCTGGCTTCACAGGGTCCACAGTGTCCTAAGAAGCAGCTCAAAGGTTTAGGCTTTTGCACCAGATCAGTCATAAAACAAGGAAGTAATATAACTGTTTACCTATGGCTCCATATGCAGTAAAACACACAATACATACACAATTTAAGTATAGCTTTGATTCTCTCACTATTATGTGCTTATAAATGGGGGTTGGCTGGAAAACACTCTGCTTGTGTACATTTGGAGATAGGTGGCCAATTTTATTAGTAAAATGGAGTAAAATATTCAGATTGTGTGACATAGTTTGTACTCACAACGTAGATGAGTCCATACTTTGAAAGAAGAATAAAGTTGTCGGGCTCAGACAGTATTATCGACACAGTTTTGGATGTGAGAGCCGTCCCATTTCCGTAAACTAAATAGACCTCCATGATTGTGACGTCTGAAGTCCTGAAAGGGAAAAATAACAGGTTTCTGCTGAGTTACAGCTGCAATATTTCATTTGTTACATCATTTTGCTGGAGAATAAATGTAGTTAGAAGTAAGAATACGGGTGCCACCTAGTGGACATCTAATCTAATCTAATATTGGCTGTTTAAATAAAAAATACTGTAGAGTTAAAAAAAAAAAAAAAAAAAAAAGTACACATTACTCACATGTAATGCAAGGGGAAATAGTGGATATCATTCAATTATTTGACAAATTGTATTTAGGAATTGTTTGAGACTATTGTAGCCCATATATCTACCAGCAATGTATATGTTTTGATTATACTGAGTGAACAAAAAATAATTGATTAATCAAGTTATTATTTGGTACTCTCCAACCAGATATTAGTCTGAGCAAATAACACAGCGTTCATGTCCAGTAACAGTGTGCCCTCTAGTGGTTAAAATTAAGAATCGAGTCACCATGGTTAGAGTTTAGAAACGCACAATAAAACCCTATACATAAAACCATAGGTTGGAATAATACATTTTTAATAAATAGACATTTTACAAACTTTTAATATTCCCTAACAGTCAAACAACACAGTGAAAGATACAAATAATATTTCCCAACTTTTCAAAAAGTAGACTTTGAAGTCAAGTTAAAACTTACTTGGCTGTTTCAGCTGGTTTTATTGCCACCACTTGAACAGCAGCTTGAGTGGCAGACGTAAGATCTCTATGAATGAAGAAGTATATTTTTACAGTTTGAAATAGCTGTAACATCTTTACTTTCACTATAGTGCCGCAGTAAAGTACCTTGTGATTTCTGATATCTGTGCTTCAATTTGTGACGGGGGAGCATTAAACCGAAGCGTAATCTTGTGGGAAACGTCAACAACGAAGATCTGCCAAGCATCATAGCAAAAATAAGATCAGTGGCCAGTTTACAAAGAAGGAACTGTAAGTGGTTCAATTTGATAACTCCAAAAAGAAAAAACAGGATTAGATTTTTGTTAATAATTTTGACTCCAAATAAAACCATCCTGTTTTTGACTGACTGATGCGTAGAAAAATTATAACATATATTCATATCACTTTTTTTTCCATGTTACAATACAATACAAATCCATTTACTCACTTCAAGAACAGTGGTGTTGGCGAGGCCCCCAGTGTCTTTTGCCACAACTGACACCAAATATTTGCCTTTTAATGTTGTATCCAGCTCCTCAGTTGATCTGTGAAGATGTAAATTATATCGGTACATTGAAAACAAATGTAATTAAAATATTATTAATTTATTTAAGTCATTCTCACTGAATAATTCCAACATAAAGATCTTTCTGTTGTGTTGTGATGGCCTCAAACAGCAGCCTCATTTCTGTAGTTTTATCATTTTCATCTTGGAATTGGACTTTTGAAACCTGGAACTCGATCTGGCCATTTGCACCACTGTCCCTGTCTATAGCCTGCAAAGAATAAATAACATAATAATAATAATAATAATATAATAATAATAATAATAATAATAACAATTAAGACTTTTATAATTACTTTGATCAGTCAATTTTTTCAGTATTTTATTTAAGTAATGTAAAGTTTGAAATTCTCTAAGTAGAGATTACAAGTTTAGTTCATTAAGAAGTTCAGCTTTTAAAGTATTTAGTTTTTTGGATAAATCATAGGGCAATAAACAATGTACATACGCTGACTCCGGCAACGGAGGTCCCCTTGCTCGCACTTTCCGACACCAAAACTAAAGAATGAGGAGAAAAGTCAGTAATTATGAATTCAATAACATAAACTATTACAATATTGACATCTCACCAAATAATGAATCGGAGTACACAAACTCTGGAGTGTTGTCATTCATATCCACAATATTTATCACCATCTCCCCTAAAATATATAATATATGTCAGCAAGAAAACAATATTAGACAATCTTATAAAGTTTAAAGTGCATATGACAGTGCATATTTTTTTTATTACTTTGTTTGGTGGCATTGCACTTGTGATAAATATGTATCATAGTTTTACATAAGTCAAGTTGCAGTTTGGGAAGAAACTTTGAAAAATAAAAATTGCAGGAAGTAGTGCTGACTTCTACAACAGAATCTCTCACCAATAAACAACTTTCTAACCCTTACACGCGACAGACACATTTCTTTTACAGTTTAAACAATAGTTTGACAAAATAAAGGTGTTATTAGGTATTATTGTTTGTCAAATCATAACAAGTGTGTAATTAACATGGATGTTGGCCCTTGTTTACAGTATGGTTGCTAGGTAACACATCTGCTGTTCAAGTCCAACCAGGAAGTATAAGAAACTTCACTAAAGGTATCAAAGTTTTTTTCCCCTTTAAAAATAAAAAAATAAAAACTTAAATATAATCATGTTTACCATGCTTTTGTGATACGTCTACTCTAAGATGTCATATGCACTTTGTGACTATGTCTGCTGACCTGGGACTTCACTGTTGGCTTCTCCTTTCTCTGTGTGTAGGTCGATCACTTCAGCCTTCACTATGACCTGGTCACAGGATTCATAGTCGATTTTTGCACCCGGGTTGATTATGACAGAACCACTTGTCTCCACAACAAACCAGTTGCACGGTGTGTATTCCCCATCACACCTACATTTGACGGACAGCTGTTGATAAATTAGAGAGTGGTTTCCGTCTTTGTCTACTCCAGAAAAATTCCCTATTGGCCCTGTTTCCTTGCTGTTCTCCTCGACATAAACCGGAGGTATCGGTTCAAACTCGGGTCTCTCATCGTTCACGTCAAGCACCTGAACCTCCACAATAACTTTGGCTTTTTCCTGCGAAAAGTCAGCGGCCTCGACTTCAAGACTGAAGCTTTTTCGGGGACTCTCATAGTCCAACTCGATGTCCTGGTCCACGTTGATGTTACCGATGTATCCTGGTGCATCCAGGGCGCTGCGGACTGTGAAACTGCCGAAGGCGCCGTTGATGATGCTGAAGGAGATGCGGTTAAACTCAGGTGTTTGGTCGTGGTCTTCGGCATAAACTGAGCCAACAAATGCACCTAGGCAACAGAGGAAAATTACTACAGCTTATTTCATTCATGGTTCAAGTCCTGTATAGGGAACATTGGTATAGATAAGTTTTGACAAGTTTTGATTTCCAGTGTACAAATGCCAGATAGTTTGCTTTTCTATAACAAAAACATCGGGAAAAAAATACTACTTTCTTCACAAAAAGTACAATTTGTGGTGAAGTATGTAGGTAGAATTTAAAACTATTATGTGGTCGACATTTCTGAAGGTTATTGTTAAGTAAGAAATAAATAAATAATAAATAAACAAATTATGTAAAATACAATAGTAAATGTATTTAAACCAGGCTCTGATTTTTTATTTGACAAAATCACCTTGATTTCTCATATTTTGTGATATTCTGAGGTTAATCCCAGTTTCATGATTGAAATTACACTACGTTCTACTTCACGCTTGCCTCCATTCAGGAATTTAGAATGTTTTTGTTTACACACATTTAAAGTTTCTGTTAAACCCTTGAAATACAGGTTTGAAAAGTGTAAGTACCGACCTTTTTCACCTTCTTTTACGCTGAAACTATAGGACGACTTCTCAAAAACTGGTTTGTTATCATTGACATCCTAAACATTGTAAAACAAAATGCACTTGAGATGAAAAAGTTCTAAAATATCATGAGTACCGTAACTTGAGTACTGTGTGATCAATGTCCCACCTGCACATTGATGATGACTTGGACCAAAGTGGACAGACGAGGCTCGCCCATATCTGAAATGTTTACTTTGAGCTCGATCTTGCCGTTTAGAGATGGGTCAATGTCCTCCCGGTCCAGCGGCCCATTGTTGGTCAGGACTCCGGTGTCTGGGTCGATGGTGAAGTTCGCACTGAAGAGGCCTGGCTCAATGGCAAAAACCAGCTGACTGTTTGGTGTTCCCGGCTCATCTCCGTCTGTGGCCTGCACAAGGGAAATAAATAAGTCTATGACAGATTTGCTGCACTTGTTGTTGAGACTTGTTAAAGTATAATCTATATGGACCAGTGCTTATAATGATATGTTGAATGCGTGTGTGGGAATGATATCAGTACTATAATATATATATTTTGTAATGAAAGCTGATTCTAAACTGTACTTTTTATTTATTTTTTATATTCGTTTTCATTGTAATTGCTTGTAATGTTTATCGACATAGGGGTGGGCAATATTACCAAAAATATATATCCCGATAACGGTAGTCAGACAATATTATGTCAATCTAACAGATATGTGTTAAAAACATATCTTTAAATGTGAGGTTTCATTATCAAATGGAAATGTCACATTCACATCATAAAAGTGCCAAAAATATCACCTTATACCCTTATTTGAAACACAACTTTTGTTTTTTACAGTACTTTTTTACTATAAACTGCTCAATATTAAAATGTATATAATATATTGCCCACCTCTACATGGTCACAACAAGCAACATCCTAAAACCATTAGTGTTTTTTTTACTTGCACACAACATCACTAGGTCTTTATGAATGCACCCATAAACTTGATAATCACCTCAATTTGGACATTTTCCAGAGTTCCTCCCTCGGGCACAAACACCTGGTAGATCGGCCTGTTCGGGACTGGGGCCTTGTCGTTGATGTCGGTCAGAGTGATTTCGAGGACGGTGCTGCCTGGTTTGCCATCCGAGTCCTTGGCCTGTAGCGTCACTGAATACAAGGCTCTGGCTTCACGGTCCAAAAGAGCACCATTTTTCACATAGACTTGGCCTGTGGTTCTCTCCACATCAAAGTACTGAAGTCTAAAACACATTGGACATAAGAGGAATGGAAAATGTAATCCAGATGAACTAGCTGTAAAATACTTGTTGTTTTAATGTCCAATTTCACATCTGATAATAAAATGGCTATTGATGAATATTTATAGAAGTCAACATTGCAATATGTCCTCTGTGTTATCTATATTTATTGTATCTTGCTAAACACTGTCCCAATGTGTAAAATGTGTTGCTGTGATTTATACAAAACAGATCATATTTAATTATCAAAATTGACTAGATACCCTCTGCAGCTAAATTAGTCAATTTAAGGGTGCTTTTAAAACTTAAAAGCCTTAACACATTAAAAGGAACAATAGCTTTGATACATGTTAAAGACGTACATGCTCTCAGGTAGAAGTCGATATGTGATCTTGCCCTGGTCCATTGAATCAGGATCTTGTGCCTGTGGACAAAAATAAAATGCAATTATCCTCAGTGTCTTTACAGTATAGGATTTATTGTTATGGTAATACAAGCAAATGCAATATGCAATGGCAAGAAACTAAACTCTCAAAAACAAAATAAGCATGTTGCAAGTTGAAGCCCAAATAAAAAACAATTTTATTTTAAATCCAGCATGTACATATTTCGCTTTGATGCTGTAGTTATTTTGATTATTTGTCTGCGCATCTGTGACATATTGTAAGTTATTGTTGACAGTCTAATGTCTATGACCTAAAGTTACAAAGTACTTAAAGTACTTGTAATGAGAGATATATGGAAGAAGGTAAAAATAATAAACCTAAAACATTACCAGTTACTTATAATGGAATATACAAATGCTTTACGGAAAACTTCAGATATACAGTAATAATGATGAACTCACAGTGATGGTGGCCACTACGGTCCCATCCGTGGAGTGCTCGGGCACTTGGGCGTAGTACGTGTCGTTGGGGAAGGTGGGGCTGTGGTCGTTGATGTCGAGGATGTTGATGGTGACGTCTGCAGTGGAGTGATGGGAAGGGTCTTGTTTGTCCACAGCAATCACCTGAAACAGATGAGCAAATTGTGTTTATTTTTATTGTATCAACAAGCAAACAATAGCAGTACTCATTTCAAGTTGTGCAAGTTCTATAATGAACAAAATACATTTCTTTATAGAACAGATCGAAGTGTAAAAAAATTACAATAGTTCCACGACATTATTGTAAAGCAAGAAGCCATATTTTTAGAAACTCTTTCAGAAACGAGAAGCCACTGAGGTTTGGTGTTGCTAAATTTACATTTGTGTATGAACAATTGTTATAATAATCATGTTAATTGTAAAGTAATTTGATTTGTCCTTCAGCACAACTCCAGTTTTTACCTACAGTGTACTAGTAATAATAAAAATAATCTAAAAAAAAATGTGAGCAGCCAAAATGCATAAATTAGATATTTTAGGAACACATCAAAATTGAGACTAAACACAGACTGAACTAAACCTGGACTAGACAGGACTAAAGCAGGACTAGAACAAGAGGACCAAACGAGCATCAGGACTAATCTAAACTAAAACCAGAACCAAAGCAAGTGTGAACGAGCACGTAATCTAGAAATAATATATTGACAGATAGTTTTGTCGAATAACTTTGGTACCTGTAAAGACATTCGCTGTATTTTTTCAAAGTCCAATTCTTCCGGGTTTCTGACAACCAGCTGCACAATGCTGTCGGCAAAGGCAACAGCAGGCGACACTGAAAACACGTCTTTATAGGTTCCATCCAGGGAGAGTTCGGTTTCGGCATTCTACAAAAGATCAACAATTAATCAGCACTTATTAGAGGAATTATCTGTGAGCAATGAACCAGCGTAGGTTAGTGTACAAGCGGATGGAAATGGCTGAAGAGAAGTGTGAGGGATTTTTGTGATGGAAACTATTTGATCAAAAACAAAAAGAAATGTGTTCAAGACATGCGTAAGTTTACAGACACTGAACACAAGGGGCAAAGCGGGAGCAGATGTTGACTGTTTTTAAGATCAATATTCAATATTTGCCTTGTTGTTGTGGACAATAGTTACTGATGTCAATATCAAGATTTTTAAAACAATATCAAAGCCCAGAGATGG
Organism: Chaenogobius annularis; assembly: GCA_015082035.1. Classification (NCBI taxonomy): domain Eukaryota; kingdom Metazoa; phylum Chordata; class Actinopteri; order Gobiiformes; family Gobiidae; genus Chaenogobius; species Chaenogobius annularis. The sequence continues at coordinate 309,543 of BJKM01000135.1, read as the reverse complement.
CAACAGAAGCCACAAATTGTCAAGTAGAAGTACAAAATAGTGATCCAAGAAATGACTCAAGTACGAGTAATTTGGGGAATCTAATAGTCAAGGAAAATCAACTGTCTGGATGTGACATCTAATTTATAATATGATTTTAATGCACAACATCTGGTATTTTCAAAGGATATACACAAAAATGAGAAAAACAAAATATATCTGAAGGAGCAGGGGAAGAAACACAAATGCTCAAATCATTTCATATTCAATATAAGGCTTTTGTCAATGGTAAACTTACAGTGGGAAGAGGAACCAAACTTTTACACAAGTAAGACTACTGTTACACAGTAAAATATATTACTCAAGTATGAGTAAAAGAAAAGTCTCTGAGTAGAAAATGTGAGTACTACTCACCTCACAATATATGAATGAATATATGTTGTTTTATTATTGCTCAGTGTTTTATGTTGCACCTTAATGCCGAGACAAGTTCCTATGTTTGTGAATTTTGTTCATTGACAATGGCAATAAACTCTTTCTGATTCTGATTCTGATTCTGATTCTGACAAGGCCCACACATTTTTTAGTACATTGTAGTAAAGTTCACATATTCACTTTTCACAACTGTCTGTCTGGGATATAGTATAGTACAACTTTCTTAGATTACCATTGTGTGATTAAAAATACATCAAATGTACTGCCTTACTGTATATTGTCCATCCCTAGAAGTTACACATCACAGGGACAGCACATTTTCGATCTTATGGATATTAAGCCAAAGCGACGAGATTGTTTAAATTGTTTTCTTTAATGCATGCCCTTTTTGATTTCATATATGTTGATTTTATTATTGTTCATTGTTATATGTTGCACCTTAATGCCGAAACAAGTTGCTATGTATGTGAATTTTGTTCATTGACAATAGCAATAAACCTCTTCTGTGCTGAAAAGAATTAATTACTGAATTGGGAGCTAAATTTGGATGAATTAGTCGGTAAGAAAGAGGGAGTAGCAGAGGATTAATTTAGATAGAACAGCCAAATGTAGCCTAACTCTCACCGCATCTGCATCCTTCACAGTCATGTTGATGAAAACAGCCCCCAAAGAGTGCTCCTTGACCTCTCCAGAGAAGCTGCTGGCCGGGACACACTCGATTCCACACTTGTAAAACTCAGGACTGTTGTCGTTGACATCAATGATGGTGATTTGCACTTGGGCGGTGGTGCTGGCTTGGACTCCGTGGATGTTCAGGTTGGTTTCAGTCGCCTAGAACAGCGATATGAAAATAATGTGATGATGGCAAGTATGTTATTTATTTACTTTAAACTAGGGTTGTAATGTGTTCAAATATGAAATGGGTTAAACAAATGTATAAAGAAATGATTACAGCAATGATTGCAGACTTAAGTTTATGTCATTATGCAATGACACAAAAAAACTCAGGATTGCAGTAGTTTATTTCGTAAATTGAAGCTCAATAGAGTGAGTAAGCAGGGTAAGCAGTAGATAGTTTTACATATTGGCTGATAATATTTTTTGAAAAAGGCAGTGGGGTGGATAAGCGTTTGCTTTTTCCCACTCTTTTTCAGAATTGTTTATTAGAAGTGTATTATGTTTTTGATTCAAAAATAGTATTCCTTATATGTATATATCGGTTATTTTTTGTATGTATGTAATTATTCAAAATATCTAAATAAACTTTACCTTAACAGTCAGTTTAATTGTGTTGCCTATTTCCTCTCTGTCTATCTCACTGTTCACAGTAATAACTCCTTCCTGGTCTATATGGACCAGACCGTCTGGAGTGGCATCTGTAAAGTGAAGAAAGTGTGTTGATACAATATATAAACCAATTAACTGTTCAGATGAGGTAAAGTAGCTCACCTTGTATGCTGTAAATGATCTTATCATTGATCCCTGTGTCCTGGTCGACAGCTGTGACAGTCAACACATGTTCACCCTAATAGACAATACAAGAACTAAATGAATAGGGAAATCTAAAATCATAAAGGTATTAAAAAAAGAACCTCACAATAGGCGTGTTTTCCTTCACTGCTGCTGTGTAGGGAACGCCAATAAACTGAGGATCCAGGTCTGGGAGGTCTACAACCGTGATGAAGGCAAATACTGAACTGGACTGGTATGTCTCCTCAACCTCATGACATCTTCCTCCATTGTCCTGCAAAAGGAAGACAATGGGTGATTCTCTTCTGTTCTAGTTTTAGTTCTAGTGTTTACTTCATTCAGAGCACATCTTATTCACATTTTTGCTCTTCCTTGAGTAATTTCTTGGCAAATAGTTTGGTCCTATTTTAGACCTGGAATAGTCCAGTAGATCAGATTTAGATCTGGTGGTACTCAGAAAGCCAAATATTTTCTTTGGTGGTTACTTGCAGTAAAGTTTGACTGATCTAGAGGCATGTTAGCCTGCATGCATATCTATTATATGATGATTGTCTTACTCACCGATGCATTGATTTTTATCCGATAGAAAGTGCTAAGCGACGTGTAGTTCAGCTTTTCCGTGAGTATGACATTCCCCTGGGTGTCGATCCTGAACACACTCAATCCAGAACTAGGAACAGACTGAAACACACACATTTTTAAATATATGTATATATATAAATAAAAAAACATATATATTTTTGGTTTCATGTCTGGAAATCATAGTCACCTCATCAATGTTATATTTCACAGTTCCAGCACTGCCTATGTCACTGTCAATAGCCAATACCTTGAACAGAGTCGTGTCAACTGGAGTGTTCTGGAGAGAACAAACTGTGTTAAGTTAATGTAATCAGTTAAATACATAAATAACTATATAACACATACTATATCATAACAGCAGTGCTACAGAAACTAAAATCAGTATTTAATGCCTGTAGTGAGGGTTGAATTGTCCTCCAAGTTAGTATGTACCCTGAGCTAACTATTATACAAAAATCTTTTATAACATACCTCTGGGACAGTTGTCTCATATGAAGCCTCCTCAAAGATAGGCTTGTTGTCATTGGCATCATTTATGATAACAGATATGTCAAATTGAGTCTGAAAAAGCACACAAACAATAATTTAAAAAGATGGAGCATGTATTTGTGAGAAGGCGTTGTGTTAAATTTCACTTACCGATTCAAAAGGGTCAGAAATTGTGACAGTCAGCTCCATCAAAGGCATAGTCTAAAATAATGAAACAGGTCTTTCACAATAGGTTTGTTCAAATTAACTATGTGTGGTAGTTTTTCAGCTAAAGTGATACAAAAGATTAGTAACAAAAGCTATAAGAGATATTTACGCTCTTCTGGTTAAACTAGGGGTATTTCAATGTATCTAACTCATCCCTAGCTTTCACAAAGTCTAGTATTTACAGGCATTTTTAAGGCGAGTGCATGACTTTAGAACATCTTTTTCAGAAGGCGAAGTAAAGCTGAGGGGACCACCCAAGCGCAGCCAATTAGAACACTGCTTTTGGATCTTACTTCCGGGTTGATATTACTTTATTATTAGCTGCAGACAGCGTGCAGGGGTCGCATTTTGTCACAAAGTGTGGCGCTTACAAAATACTCTTTCAGGGAAAACACAAAAATAAAATTAAAGGAAAGTAATAATAAGTATAACTAGATAGTCATTCTTTTTTTAAATAAAATTGTAGAACTAAAAAAAACTACATTTGTTGTGTAAGAATAATAATTGCATGTATGTTATGTTATCCAACCTCTCTGTTCAGTCTCTTGGCCGCATACACTACGCCACTGGATGACTCCACCCTGAAGTAACTGGCATAAATCCCATCATTTATTGAATATGTCAGTTGATCACCATCCGGATCAGTGGCAACAAGTGTGAATGCAATTTCATCTGAAAACAGAACAGTGTTTTTGCTGTGAAAAAGTGCTTTAGAGCTGCACTATGTAACTTTTCAAGTGTGGGGTCCACCGTGGAGATGTTTTTGCTTTCTCAGAAATGTTCCACAGTACGACATTAAACATAGCATGGTTTTTATTGCTTAAAATAAATACCTTGAAAACCACATGCTGTTGTTAGTCTTGGTAGCATTACCAGCTTGTCTCTATGGAGATAGTTATTGTTTAATACCTTACTGTGAAACATTCCAGGCAAAGCAATAACATGTAGACAAGCAGGTGGGCGTCCCTCCACCAGAGAAGCTACAGAGTGCAACTTTAAATGCATATATTCATAATACATACCTATAGGGACGTCCTCACAAGCATAGTAAAGCTTTTCCGCAAGGTTAGGAAGCTGATTTGCTGTAAAATCATTTTACAATCGTTTATTGTTATTCTATTGTTGATTAACTTGATTTAAACAAAACTTCTTAGTCGTACTCACCATTTGTTACACTGGACCAGCATAACAATAACACACAAACATAAATCAACCCCATTTCTACACCAACTTCAATCACCATTTCTGAAAAAAAAAAAGAATACAGAAACAAGTCTATTAATTTTTCACCATCAGATTCATGTAAGGTCACACCCAGCACTGCGTCATAAACGGTGTTTTTTCTCCTGAGTCATAGCCAAATAATACATCCTACATTGTACTTCAGTACAAAAACAAAATAGATATTGTTCATTTCATATACAAACACATGAAATTATAAAAAAAAACTTTTTACACAAGTTACATTTGATTCAATCAGTATATTATAGGAACAATAAGTAGGATAGCTTTGATCTTTGTAGCGAAACCATTAAAAACTCAGTAGCCTACATAGAAAGGATGTTCATGACTGGACTTTAATAAACTCAGAGCTGTATGAAATATTATGCTAGTTATATTCACTAATGCAAGTTTAGATGTTCAGATTACTTCACAACTGTATTTTTCTAGGTAAAACAGTTAAATGTAAATTTTTACCTTCTTTTGTTTCTACAATCCTTCAATTTATGAGGAATTGAAAAGCAGAACTTACCAGAGGACATTCACATTGGAGCTCTTCTTTTCCTGGTGCCTGTTTGAGACCTTTGTATCTTGTTCGTCTAAGTGATTATAGCCTTGCAGTCGTAAACATAAATCATTAACACATACACGCAATGCACGGGCAATAACATCATGCACAATGTGTTTCCAATTTGGATTTGAGGTTCATTATGTGACAATCAAAAGTTAACAAAGCAAATAAATCCATTATTATAATCAATATTTTCGTTCACCAAAATCTTGCCAAAGTAAGCCGGCCGTCCATATCTCCTCTGACACATCTGATTGAGACTGTTACTGGCAGGACATCAATATTTGAATGAATCCATTGAGGAGCAAACCCAATCTGGTTCAACATTGCCCTCTCAGTGCGGCCAGTGAACGAAGGCCTATTTCAGAAACAACAGATTCACGTGTTTCACTAATGAGCTCCATCCACTTCCCATGATCCTCTGCTGCTCTCTCCATCTGAAACTAAAAAGCACAGAACAATAGACAATGACGTCTCATGTTTTGATTTGGTTTTCATTCATGTGAAAAGCACCAAGCTTCAACGGTGTGGAGTTTAGCATGGTTCTAAATGAGAAAGAATGCAATGGTGAACTTGCATATAATTACTCCAAATTATTATACATATGGGATATCTTATGTACAGTTCAGAACTTTTTTATTTTGCCTCATATTTGGCAGTTAAAAATGCATGTATTAATGCATTAGAATATTGTATCAAAATCTGTCAAAATGTAGTTAAATACAGAAATGTAAAGTTTAGTCTCTGTAGGTTTTCTTTAAGGGCGGATCTTTCTGTCCTTATGGGAGAAAGATGCATTTTGAGAAAATGGCCTTTAAGTTACAATATAGATCTATGAATGTAAATTGATTAAATAAATTTCCGTAATAAAACATTTAGTTGCAGTTTGGACAATGTTGCTGTTTTTACATGAAAGCGTATGTTGAGAGAGCAACATTTATAGTTTTGCCTTTAGTACCTTAATCAATACAATATTTTATTTCAAATATTTGCTGAATTTAGAGTCAATTTAATCCACATGTTTGTCCTCCTTTTGGTTTCTTCTCTTTTAGAATTTGTATAGAGATTGTGTCATCCTATTCTAGACCTGGTTTAGATCTGGCAAAGGCCAAATCATTTCTTAGATGTACATAATGTGCAGAGTTTGAGAACCACTGTATTAGAATGTGAGTTGGAACTATTTTGCAAAACATTGCGTGTCTTTCTTGGTTTATGATATTTGCTTTATGTGATGAATTACTTTAGTATCATTTATCAAGGGTACGCCTATGCCTTTTTGTGACAGTATCATTAGATCAGCTTTGACGTTGTAAAGTGGAAATATTGAAATCAGAAATGTTCCAATAGTATCTAATATATTATGTGGCTGACTCAAATTAACTAAAGTAATTAACGGGCACAAATTGTGCGTCATTCGACAGTTGTGAATCTTGTTCACAACTGTCTTGTAGGCTAATCTCTATAGACTTTGGTTTTACAGTACTGTCTAGGTAACAGACTGACACAAATAACGGGTGGAGCCATAATCACTGCCAAAGAGATTCCAGTAAAATCATATCAGGAAATATGCGAAGGGCAATTCAAATGGTGTCAACGGCAGTGTTGTCTTTCACCAAAACATTGATTAAAATAGTAAGAATGTAATGTGCAGCCAGGTAAATGACCATACTGTAAGTTTATCTGCACACTAATTGTATTTGTGTGTGAATTGTATGAACCCAATTAGTCTGAAATCTGATACTCTGCAACTTTTTATACATAAAATTGGATGTTTTATTTTTTCTTTCCATGGGTGAGATGATACATAATTTACCTGAGGCTGAGGGTATAGGCTGCTATAGGCTAGTTATTGGTGGATTGTGTATCTAGGCATTTGATAATTATTATGGAATTGGGCTACATAAGTAATAATTGTATTTTTATTTCAGTTTTTGTGGATATAAAACTGTCTATAGGCTTCTTGGCTGATTAACTGTTATGGTGATATAAGAGGGAGGTCATATGGAGTCAATTTCTTCTTAATGAGGGAGGGTCATCGTGCTCCAGTCTTCACATGAACATTTGAAACTTTGAGGGCCGTTGCGCGTGTTCGGTCCATTACGGTAAAAATGGCAGCTCGGAGTGCGCGGTCTGCTCTGAAAATTCGCACAAATGGGGGGGAACGGGGGTGACGAAGAGCAGCAGAGCGCCAAAACAAGAGCGAAGCAGGCTGGCTTGATAAAGACTAAAGAACAACATCATCTGGGAAGGAATCATGTCTGCGTTTTGTGAACCGTAGAGAGACACAGGGCAGCGGCTGGATGTGCGCAGATCCAGAGGACGCTAGATTTAGCACCTTTTTTCATCATTAGTGGTGAAGCCCACGGAATGTACCACTCGCGAACAGCTGACCACAGGATGCCGCACTTAGCCAAACGACATGTGAACATTACAAGAAAAACATTGGGATCCAATGACTGCTTATTAACAATCAGGTAACCGCGCTGCTCCTCTCCTTCTTGCACCCCCTCTTTGTGTTTTGGGGGTGCAGAGTTTGCGTATTTGAGGCTAATTGTTGGTAGGGAGGGCTGCCATCATCTCAGCCTCCAGCCCCTCCTTGTTTTGCTGCTACCGCGAGTGATGTTGTAATGTTTACATTGGTTCTATGTGGCACATCACTGTCCTTGGGCTCCGATTCTGTTTGGTACAGATTTGGAAATGCGCAAAGTCTCCACCATGAACCACACGCACGCGCATTATTCAGTAGTTTAGTTGCACTAATTGGTTCTGATAGAATAAGGCCCAAAACACTGTTAACCTAATTAGTACATAGTGCTAGCATGTCAATGAATGTACAGTGGCAGAATAAAGGCATATTTACTCGTGTTAAAGATGAAGAGGATGACATGATCATACAACATTACATAACCGGCTGGTGTCTACAGCAGGACACTGTGGCCTCCAATGAGAGTCAGAGCACCGCGAACCAATAACAGGGCTTGCGGTTAAAGCAGCGGGATGCGTAATAAAGTACTGCTGAAGTCTGTTTAACCGAGATGATTATTACTATTGTGATATTAGGCCTACCCAGTTTGACCTGCTTCCATGTAGCCCAGTGCCACATCCACTGTCATTGGGGTGAAGATAGGTTAAAGATGCATCTTCTCATCAGTCCCACATCAGAAATTAGCCTGTAAAGGGTTATTTTCTGCAGGGTCAGTGAAAACTGTGAATCTTCTTTTCCAAGGTCAGGTTTATACATTGTCCAAAACTAAAGTAAAGTGAACCCTGAGGATTTGGACTAGTTTATCAAGGCCATATTGGCTATAAGAGTTACAATGTTGAAAATCTATTAGTCCACTGCAATTTTAATTTATTAGGCTATACATCTGAATAATTAAATGTGAGAAAAAGAGGAAGTGGGGATAAAGCCTACTCGCCTATGTTTAATAAGTGTAAGTTACAGTTAACTATTTCTGTACTGCTCATTTGGTCCATTATATTATTAGGCCAGATGTGTCACAGTAAGTAGGCTATGATTGTAAATTGTAGTGTTATTTATAGTTTGCAATCTGTGCTTGAGTCAGTGGTCATATCTATCTATTTGATGCTATGATGGAAATTGTTCTCGCGGGGAAACAGTACAGTAACTCACTGTAGTAATCACATGACCTGCCAACTGTTAGAGATGTGACTCTTTTGACATTCATTTGATGGCTTTCCACATTGTTCATGCACAAGAAAGCAGCTGCTGCTGTCTTGTTGTTTTGATCCGCTGTATCCGCTCGTCTGTGGGCGGGCCGCTGTCTGAGTTTACCGCGCTGCGATTGGTCGTCTCGGAGCAAGGGGCGGGGCCTGTCCATAACAATGCGATTCAAGGAACATGCACGCGCCAAGGAGTGTTGTTGTCGCTGCTTAGTTACTGTCACATTTGACCTATTTTAACGGCACTTTTAGCTCCGGGACCACTCCACTAAACCCCACCCAAAACCTCATCCCATCTCTGGACACAACCGGCCCCGCATGCTGCAACTACAGGCGTTTGTTAGCACGTTAGCATTAGCAGGCTACTAGCACCACCGTCGGGGACATTGTCAAAAATATCTCGCGTTCGGCTTTTGTCAGGTAAGATGTCGTTCGATTGAAAACCATTGATACATGCAAAGTGTTTCTACTTCACAGAAGAGGCACCTTGGATAAAACCATCCTCACAAACAAGCTAAAAGTAGTGCTGTGCTTGCTATTCACATGCTAACCCTGTTTATCAGAGCAGTTTAGGAGTGTAACGGTTAACGGAAAAAATAAAGGTTCGTTTGTCGGAAAATTCAACTGAAAACGCGATGACATGGCTTAGAAACACTCTGAAATAGAGTCCACAGTGATTGATAACACACTTCAGCAATAATGTAGCTTAATCATCAGTATACATTTGTCTGTGATTTAAACTTGTGACAGTGTTGTTCTCATTGCATTTCCACATCTTAAATCAAGTAACATTTTGCACATTTTCTATTTAGACTTGGGGGTTTTCTTATGTTCGGTCCGCTGCTGTTGTGTTGAACAAAGCCAGTGGAGCCAGGCTAAAGTTAGCAGCTCTCCTTCAGCTGAGGTCGGACGTGCACGGAAGCTGAACCCTCTGCGACTTATGTTATGTCAAAAATGCAATGCTCAGTTCGGTTTTGTTTGGTACACAGAATATGTCGAGAAGCACCTCCAGTCTTGTGTTTGCCCACGGTCTCGTTTCTCTGCTGTGTCTTTGTTGTTGCTTTGTCTCTGAGCACATGGCTTTCCGTGTTTTTGTTCTGGCCCTCCACAGCGACCCCTATGTGTAGTGAGGTAGAAATTGTAGAAGAAAGAGGGACAAGTTGTTGAATGGGGTGGGCCCATGGATCTATTAAAATAGGGTGGGACATGGAGGCACGTAAATTTAAGCTCATAGATAATAATACAGTTTTATCAATCAAGGACATGGAGACATTGGAATAGCAAAATAAGCCAACCAACATTCATGTTTGAATGAATGCATTTGTTTTGCTGCCAAAACATAACATTTTCATTTCTTAATGGAATTGTATAATGTGTTGAATTGTAAGCTTCCTTTTATAATCTTTTATTTTAGGCACACGTTAAAAGATGCTTTAAAACGGTTTTCTTTTTATAGTTTAAAAAAAAAAGTTTTATGAATAAACATGTTAAAACCTTCGCTTTCATCCTTCCTGATTAATGTTATCACTACTAAAATTTAAAATAACTTTTGATACTAAAGAATAGGCTCGATACAGATTTCACTACCACAATGATGACTACTATTTTTGTTGGGGATGTATTGTAGATTTCAACACTTTCTTTAGTTTACCATGTGGTCTTACAATAGTTCGTGTTAAAGCCAAATGCCTGCTTCTTTTTTTTAATATATGTATTTTTTTGCAAATGAGTGTTTAGATTTTATACAAAATTTAGTATTGATTACTAGTATAGGAGTTTCAATACCTAACACCATTATCGTGCTGCAGGTTGAATGAAAGGAAATTTTGTTGTGTAATTGATGTTTTACGTTGTTTTTTTACAGGGTGTAGACAATCAGAGGCCACATCCAAGTGCCTCCACTGGGCACTTTCCATTCCCGGTGTGTGACTCGTCTGCACGACGTCACCAATGCGACCATGGGAAGTAGCAGTGAATAGGCTGCCACCAACAGCCCCCTTAAACCCCCGGAGGTTCCTCGCAGAGCCCTGTAACACCCCCGTGCATCTCAGGAGAAGGTCTTTCTGCATGCACTTTTTACACAGGTTTAATTTCTGTAAAGCTATTAGCACTTCAAAAGAGAATCTAATCTACAGTGGATTTTAATACATGAATAGCAAAAACAGTACTAATAATTGGCGATGTGTAAATTTGGACAATTCATATTTCATTATTTCAAGTAATTATTATTTTAAATACGACCTAAATAATTTGGATTATTTTTTTCACAATTTTAAATTATTAGGATTGTCACAAGTATGGATACTAAAAACAAAATGTGACTTTTCCTAAACAGTTTTAGAATGATTTTCCACTTTATCAGAACTAGTCTCTGACCTAAAGTGCTTCTAACTATTATTTTGTGTTGGAAATGTCTTGTTTTTGCCAGATATTTCACAACATTGTTACTAGAAGTGAACAATAAACAGGATAGATGCAGCCATTTGCCTCTGAGTGTTGTATTTATTTGTGCATTTCTCTGCAGCCCACCAGTGAGACGCCAGTGGGGCCGTCGAGACAGACCTGTACTGCACACTTCCCTGGTTCACGATGAGAACTTGCACCATTTGCTTTTCTCTCAGCATCACCACCAACAGGTTCCTTTAGATGAATCCAGACAATACAGCCATACCAGCACAGCACCACGCATGCTTCACCCTGCGGCCCACCTGCCCCAGCAGAGCCCCATCATGGTGGATCTACACGAACAGGTGACACACAGAGCTGCTCTCCCCACGCTGCAAGTTTAGAGGGACAGGTTAAAGGCAATATGGTGACAGCTGGAAGTCAAATTCTTCTTACTTTATGTAAATATGAGGGGAGGCTAATCCAGCTACAGCTGAAACTCATATTTCATTTTTTTTAATTGGTCTATTTTATTTTATTGGCCATTATCTGTGGCCCTTTTTCCGGTTGTGGGTTTTTGCAATGGGTGGCCAATCTCAAGAGAAAATGACTATAAGACAGTTTTCAAGCTTGTTGGTGCATGTGAACATTGAAAATGTTATGTTGTAATATTTTAGTTGCAAGACCGTTAGTGTGAATCACAATGGAAGGGCGGGTCAGTAGCAGTCAAGAGTAAAAGTGGGAAATGTGAAATAAGGTGAATGGGATACATTTTACTTCAATCATGACCCCAAAGTGCTGCCTGCTGTTGAGCTCCGTATACCTGGAAAGAAGGTGTTCCAGACTTTAGTAATCAAAGTATCTGAAACAAATTTTGTCCTTCCTCCCTTGTTAGAAATGGCTTATTTTTCTTTCTGCTTTCTGAAACCACATTCATTTGCATACTACTCGCTCGTCGAGTAAGCACCTCACAAAACTTTCTAACTAGTGCATTTGTATTTTCACTGAGATGGAAGGAAATTAATACAGTGCAACAATTATGTAACAGATCTCATTCTATTTTATAAACCAGCAAAAGGTACTTCTTTCTGTAGCAATTAAGTCTTGCATATATGTTAAATTTTTTTGAAGCTCCCAAAAAAATGAATAAAAGAATGTTTATTTAAATAGATTTTGTGTAGTTTAGTCTTCCTTCCCCACCTTTGATTTGGTCTATGGAAAGTAATTTTGCATCAGGAATGACATCTGATTTAATCATGGATATATTGATATGGCTGAGAATAAAAGGTACTGACCAGGATAAGAAGGTGCAATTTTATGCTTGGTCAAATTGAGGTTTTGTATGTCATTTTACAAGTACTGACACAATTGGATACAGAAGATTAGTTTATTTACGGCAATTTACAGTGTACATGCTAGATTATAGAAAATATAAACATTTACACATACCAAACATTACAAGAAAGACAACACAGGTCAATAAAAAGCTAGCTAATGGGGCTCACAGACTTGGTTTCTCATGCACAGTTTAAGGTTCAGTTTGAAAGTGGATATTGTTTCATTTTCAGAGGAAACTATTCAAATAATGAGTCCCTTTATATCAGAGGGCACAGTTTGAGTTCTTATGTACAAAATGTGGGAATTTACTTGTCATTTGTAAACGTGTTGTCTCCCTAACTGCAGATGCACCAGGGGTCGGTTCCAATATCATACACTGTTACCACGGTGACGACCCACGGCTTTCCCATCCACACCGGGCAGCCCCTTCCCGGGTGCAGCACTCAGCAGCTGCCAGCATGCTCGGTAATGTTCAGCGGACAGCTCTCTCTGCTCTGCTGCCTTCCTCCTCCTGTGAGTTTGAAAAGGAAGAGCCCAAATGTCAGTGGCATCCATGTAGCGCACCATCTCGCCATGCAATCTGTCACTGTTCAAAGTAGTGAGCTGCTTGTAGTGTGCAAGGTGACCACACTTAAATGAACAGAGAGCAATCATAGTTTATTAAATGTGGTACTTGTTGCGCTTCACTGTAATATTCGGTGGTGCTAAAAAAGATTGTTTGAAAAGGCTTGTGTTGTGGCTTTGTTGTCCGTGTTGTGGTTTATGTAACACATTGCTCTTCACCAGAAATGAATCATTAAGTGCCATGCTGTAATTAGAAAAGCTATGTGTATTTTAAGCTTGTTTTCACCCAGTGGTCCGGTAATGAAGCGACAGTCTTTACTTCACAGTCTTGCTGCTTCCTTTTGGCTTTCTTACATTTTTTTTAGGTTATAATAAATGTATTGTTTATGCTTTTATTTTTTTGTAGTAGTAGTAGGGCTGGGCAATGTAACAAAAAAGAATCCTGATTAGCACACATTATTTATTTTTGTTTTCTCTAATTAAAACAATATAAAATCATATAAAAAATATATATATTTCCAGAACATAAACAATACAGAATTTTAATCATTGACATTTAACACAAGAAACTGTAACAAAAAAAAAGTAAGTATCTTCAATGTCAGAATTCAGCTCCAAACACATGATTTTACTAACAGAGGATTGGCTCATATCATTGAAGATTGAAATTTGATCTAGTTGCACAGCTCTACCAGTAAGTCCAGACCACTCGGTGTGTAAACAATAACTTGTTTTGTTTGCTAGTTTTGACATTACATAAGATTTGACGCATCTCTTCATGTGCGCTCTCTTTCAGCTCATCCAGGCATGCACCATGCAGCACATGCCAGTGTCTTATCAAGCCTTTCCGCCCCTGATCTCCAGCGAACATTTTGTATTGCACCCGACTCCCTCTGTCCCGCCCCACCAGCCACCGCACCTTACTCCTCTGAGCCAGTTTGTCCCTTTACAGCCTCAGCACCCACGCATGGTGAGTGGACTCAGCTCATTTCAAAAGCCTGTTTTCACTTTCGTTTATGTGATGGTTATAACACAGGTCTTTTATTCTATGGATTTGATCAAACTACAGTTAAAAAATACCAAATACTTTACCTGCGCATCTCATTTAAACAGTAAAGCTGCACTATGTAACTTTTCTAGTGAAGGTACCGCTACCTGCTTTGGCACCAGAGATGTTATTGCAGACGTACATCCTTAAAAAACAGAATTATTACCTCCACAGACGGATAAAGTTACATAGTGCACCTTTAAATGCAGCGTTCATGTGATCTCGGAAACTACGTAATCATCCGCCTTCATCAGAGCAGCTCGTGACACGCACGTGCAACAATAACAAACATTTAATTTAAACATAAATGTCTTTCCTGCTGCTTTGGGAATGTATTTTAAAAGAAAGCTTATTGTTGTGATAGAAGAATTGTGTGAATGAATGTGTTGTTTCTTGTATAGAAAAAGTTTTATTGCTGATAACTTCAATAATTATAATATGGAGCTGGTTTTTTTGGCATAATTGTCTATTTGCAAAGTAGAACAACCAGTGTGTGATAGAAAACAAAATCCCTCTCAGTTTGTACCCACGCAGAACTCTGCAGCACAAGTTTCTGAGTTGAAATTCGGGCCCAATTTGCAGTCAGAGGTCAGATGTTCCGAGTTTGCGAGATCAAATGAATGCGGCAAAAGTACTAGAGGACGTTGTGCTGTTATTTTGAGGCCAGTAGAGTGTGTGTTCACGGTCGTGTCCTGCTTCAGCCTCTGCAGAGGGTGGACAATGAAGTGGACCTAAGAGGGGACCAGCACCCACTAGGGACCTTCTCGTACCCTCCGTCCCACCACCCACCAGCGCTGCCTCCGTCTCTGCCCCTACAGTATCTTCCTCAAGAGCCTCTGCATCAGGAGCTTCCCTTTGGAGTGGTAAGAGAAATGGACTGAGCAGGAACTATTTTAGTGCGACCTACATAAGCACACTGACACACTTCTGGGCTCACGGTCTGCTCCGCACACAAACACAAGGCCTTCTTACTTCTTTCTTACATCAAATATTACTCCCCACCTTTCAATATTAAATGTAGAGCTGGGAATTTAAACGCATTTCAATTGAGATTCTGTCAATGATCAGCTCTTTTGAATCAACAGGTCCACAGCCAATGCTGTCAGTAAAAACATAAAATCTGGAGCAGAGTTCAGACTTTGGAGGAAGAATTTTGACTAGGTTTAATGTGAAATGGCAATGATTAGGTTTGTATTGTATCTAGGAGAAACTTCAGAAATCAATGTCCATCTCAATTATATGACCCGCTGTTGATTTCTCTAGCTCGCGGAGAAAATAAACTTCCAAAATTGTAAAAATGTAATATGTACTCGAAGATCAAGGCATGACCCAGGACATAGTTTAGATTTGGTGAGGTTTAACCAGCGCCTGTTTTGTTTCAGCCATACCCCCACATGTTGCCGCGGCGACAGCGATACCGGCCACAGCAGCCGTTGCCCCCTCCACCTCCTCCTCCATCCTACTACCCCGGCTTCCTCCCCTACTTCCTGTGAGTAAAACACGGATTAACAAGGTTAAACTTCACCATGTGGCTCAACCCTCTTTCTCTGCTCAGGTCAATGCTTCCTGTGCCTCCGACGGCAGTGGGCCCCGCCATAAGCCTCGACCTGGACGTGGATGATGTGGAAATGGAGAACTATGAGGTAAACGTAATGCAATAAACAGTCAATAATGGGTCATTATTACTATTTTTTTAATATGCATTATGAGTGGTTTCCAGGGTCATATTTGAGACAGAAAGTTTTCCGATTGTCAAGGAAAAGTAGAAGTAGAAGTTAAAGGCTGGAGACCAACTTAAGGTTTTTGACAGATTTTTAAGATTTTTCTAATTTTGACTTTATTTGGTGTATTTATACCTGTTGTACATATACATTATAGTTGATCAAGTTTATGCTCTCATATATTTTTATTTTTATACTGTGATGTCATCAATCACAACCAGGAACTGAAATTATAAACCTAAAAAAATGGCTATTCTGTGATACTATTATTATTTTTATTTTTTTTTAGTATATATTAATAGAGGGGTGCACGGTGGCAGAGCGGTTAGAGCTCTCGCCTCCCAAGAAGGAAATCATGGGTTCGATTCCTGGGCGAACATTACATCACATGATCTCTCTGGGTGGAGTCTGCATGTCCTTCCCCGTGTTACCGTGGGTTCTCTCCGGCTTCCTCCCACCGTCCAAAGACATGCATGTGTTAGGCTCAATTGGCTACTGTAAATTGGCCCTAGTGAATGAGAGTGAGAGTGAATGGTTGTCTGTGTGTCTATGTCTCTGTGTTAGCCCTGCGACGAGTTGGCCACTGTCCAGGGTGTACCCCGCCTAAGGCCCAAAGGCCAAAGGCACTGGGATAGGCTCCAGTCACCCGCGACCCCTAACGGAACAAGCGGTAGAAGATGGATGGATATTAAATATATATATATATATATATATATAATATATATATATATATTATTAGTGCAATGAGTCGTCCTGTCAGAGGCACTTTAAGCAGGAGAAGTTTATTTACCATCATCTTCTCGAGGGCCTTAGAAAAGTACACGTAGCATGATTGAGTGTTCAAGCTCTTCAGTATGCTCTGAGAGGAGGATGTTTAAATGGCAGCTGTTAGTGTGACAGAATTATGCCCGAATTAGATACTGATATGTCAAAGGAAAATTATAGTGTAAATATGGCTCTTGGAATGTTTCACTGAGAAATGCAAGTGAAGGATGAATTATCTAAATTCTTACACTGCGTGCCCGGGAACTCTTGTTGATCTTTCTTTTTGTTTGTTTGTTTTCAGGCACTGTTGAATCTGGCTGAGCGACTAGGAGAGGCTAAACCTCGTGGGCTGACTAAAGCAGATATAGAGCAGCTTCCATCGTACAGATTCAACTCAGAGAATCATCTTTCTGAACAAACGCTGTGAGCCCCTCTTTATTAGGCACCTGTTTGGGGCTTTTAGACTTTTATGGATCTGAAACTGACCCTTTTCTTTTCTCTTAGGTGTGTTGTGTGCTTTAGTGACTTTGAGTGTAGGCAGCTACTTCGGGTATTACCTTGTAACCACGAGTTCCACGCCAAGTGTGTGGATAAATGGTTAAAGGTAGGTTGCACGTTTTCATTATGCCAGATATACATTCTATCCTTTTTGACTAAAAGGCAAACCTTGAACAGACAAATGCTGTTGCACTATTGTCTCATGTCCTGTGTCCTGTGTCCTGTGCTCACTTGCAGACCAATCGCACTTGTCCCATTTGCCGAGCAGATGCCTCGGATGTGCACCGGGAGACTGAGTGAGCGCCCCCTGCTGGACTGTGCTTCACTCCTGTCCTAAGGCTGAGACTCTGCGCCTGAACCTGCGCCTCCAGTGTTTAGCTTATCGACCCACTCCTGTCCTTTCTCTATGAAAAGCAATCCAGGAAATCTGGAGCCCGTTGTACCTCTGCTGTGCGTCATTGAGTCTCATGAAACCCACTGCCTATTGCAGCCTAAAGCCACAGTCGTGGATTGCCAGCCACTTCTGTCTCTGCCCCGTTTGTCACAGATTCCAAAGATTTCCCTACAATGCATTATTCGCTGCTTTTGTTTACAGGGTTTCAATTTGATTTGGATCTGATTGTGGTCACAAGAACAGTGTTGGACTGGTCGGGAGCCTGGGGTAAGAAGGCAGGACACTTTGTGCAATTAGCAGAAATGGGATAGGCTTTCTTCACAGCATGGGTATCTGTGTTTGGGGGCACCGCCTGACCATCATAGATGCATGTTTGCGTAGGTGTTGGGCTAAGTGACTTGTTAATAATGTATGTTCTGCAATAATGTATTGATCATTTCAACAGTTTTACCTTTACCTTATGTTAGATTTGCCAATGCTTTTGTGAATGTGTGACTTGCTGTGGTTCAATGCAGATTCAAGCGCCAGGTCGGACTGCAAAGTGACAGGCCGTGTAACTGTGGGGTGCTACTGTATGCCCCCAATAATCTGCTCTGAAAAAAAAAGGATTACGAGACTGCGTCTTTTTGAGGTCATCGGACAAAACTGCACAAGTGCTACATCCATCCTTCACGTCTGCCATTTTCCTCTGGCAAGTTGTACCACGCGTGTGTGCATACTGTTTGTCCTGCTCACAGAGCCAATGCATTGTGTAACCACTGGATACAGGGCAGCATGCTAGGGTTTGCATGAACTGTTGATTCAGATTAGCAATATTTTAATCAAGCATTGCCACCAAAATCTTAATCTTAAATGTACAAAAAAGAAGTAACAAAGAAGCATATTTAAAGAACTGCTTGCTAGTGGAGAAGGCGTCGTGAGGGAAACTAGCATGTGGTCCCACTGTGTTTAAAGGACAGTGGACGTCAGGCGGCTGCGCTCACACCGCTGTAAACGAAGGCCTGTGCAGAAAGCAATATGTGCCGCGAGGGAGTTTTAAAAACATTCTTCCTTTGCTTTAGGAACACTGGGCTTTTCATTTCTGTTTGTGAGCAAACTCCATTCTACAGATATAGCCTGCTGTTCAAAATTACAGATCTGCCTTCAAATGACCGTGACAAGCACAAACCTGTTGTTAACCCTGAAATTTTTTTTTGATTTCTCCTGTGTTGGACGTATGCAGTTTACAAAAAGTTTATTTATTGGTTTTATCTTGTAGAGAAAATCCCTTGAAGGAAACAGACAGAGCACTAACTATGTGTCTGGTGTGTGTTTATGTTCTGGTGACTTGGTCAGGTCATTGTGTTAGGCCATGGTAATGCTATTGTATGTGTAGTGTCAGCGTGAATGCTTTAGATAAACCTTTGAAGACAGAAGAATGTCCATGTAGAAGTCACTGGTGTCACCTGCTGTCCCCGTCCTGTGATCTGGAGGGGTCAAACGGCTGAGTGTCCAGTAGTGAAGGAACACTGTTAGACTTCTAGATCACACAAAAAAACAGGAAATGGGGAGGGAAGAGCCACAGATGAATTTGTTGCTTTGTATTAACTCTTGTCTCTTAACTGCCCCAGTAAGCACTAACAGGCCTCGGACCCTCGCCGCTTGTGAGGAGTCTCGCCTTTTCTTCGACTTTTGTTTCTTAAGTGAATGTGAGTCTTGTGTGTGTGCCACCTTCAAGAGAAAAAAGAAGCCATTTAATAAGTTTAACCCACAGCTTTGAGAATAACCTATGTGTACATATCTATTCGCTGGCATATATTGTAAGTTTAAAAAAATACTCAGGGCCTCTCGGTATATAAAACAAAGGATAAGAGTCCATTTCCAATGGATTGGATGCCATGAAAAGGTATATCTGAGTTTAGTTTTGGTCGTTTTCTTCAGACCATAAATCTTTTAATGTAATCAATTATAATATTCTGTTTTGTCTGAAATAGTAAAGAAGACATTGTTTAAGACAGGCATGCAAGAAAAAAATACAGAAGATATATTAATATTCACTGAAAAGAGGCACTGCTACTCATAACAAGTGTATTATTCAATACTTTGGACTTTTGTTCTTGTACTCAGACAATATGTTTAAGCATAGCGGTTGTGATCCCGTTTCTAAACGTGCCACAGTGCGTACTATCTACCTATTTTACTCCCAGATCTACTCCGAGGTGTTTGCATGATTTAAAAAAGATTACAAGTGTGTTCTGGTGGAGGATTTCTCAAACTCTGGTGGGGACCTATTTAATGGTGCACAATATGCATGCGTGTCAACCAGATCCAACTGATTTTAGCTCTAGTTGGCTTAGGTTCTGGTGTTTGGATCTTAACGCTCAGCTGATAACTGCCATGCATTGTACTGCACACATTTTTAACAGAACTGAATGACTACAAGATTTTATTGCGCTAACTTCATTTTATAAGGAAAAAAAAGCTGGTCTTAAGTCCAGATCTTCTTACATTGAGTTCCTGTTTATGCCCTGATGACTGAAAACACGCTCTGAAACTACTGTAGTTTATCAAAAGCCATAGTGACAAGGTGCTAGGTGTTCTGCTTTTAGGTATGAAATCTCACGTTGCGTGAATGCAATAGTTTGTCATGGATCCCATGTATTCTTGAAGCATGTTATACTAATATCCAAAACACTGTCAGTGCAGATCAGTAGAGTTTAAGGATTTAAAAAAAATGAACCTCCGTATTGTCATACTTTTTTCAGTGTAGTACTGTACCTGCCTCTACCAGGCTTTTGCTCAGTGTATCAATATTTAAAATGTATTGTTCACATATAGATAACCTTAATTCATGTTAATGTTAGCACTGTTATGTTGAAAGTATCTATTTAATTGACAATATCCAACAACCAGGTTAAAAGAAAGCATAGCCCATTTAAACCTAAGTGACAACTGAGAATAGAGTCTTGTAGTCTTTCTGTTAAGGGTTTCTGAATAATCTCACAGCTTGTGTGGTGCAAAAACGTGTTCCAATAAGCAGCTAAAATTTATTTAGGATTTGTGATTGATTGCTCCGTAGATGCCATTTATTGTTTACCAATGAGTTTTGCTGTGGTGGGATAGTGGTTTACTGTTCTTACTCTCCCTGGCCTCTAGGGGGCCTCGCCTGACCACCAGACTTCCCACCGCCAACAGAGCCAGGGCATGTGTTGTGTGTAGGCAGATGTTTTGCTTTGGTACTTGCACATTTACAGTTACCTCATTTTTTCCATGTTTGTATTGGGCGAGGGAGAAAACGACTAATATATATTCTATATAGGAAATGGTTCTTATTGTTTTAATTTGTCATTCCATTGGAAGCATATTGTTTGTAGCATTTAACATAACTAGTTCGTGTAATATATACATCTGTATACTGTTTGAAATTTTTAAGATTTGTACTTTTTTTAAATGAAAGTTGCTAGTTATGCTTTACTAAGTAGTGCAATCATTTTTATTTTTTTTTTATTGTTGTGGCTGATTTGAGAGGGTTGTTCACTAATAAATGTATGATGTATACCAAGCACACTGATAATCATTCTTTAGCCATGATGAACATTTCTGAAAAAGCTAAATGTATTTAGCCTGAGGTCAGTAAAATAATCTAAAACAATAAGCAATGTGCAATTTTGACAACCCGCATTTTAAAAGGTTTTAATTTATAGTTGGGAAAATTACATCTTTACAGGAGCCTTTTCAGATGGTACAGGCAGACAGGCATCTATGAGTAAACACAGGCACACTATGCGCAGACTTGTTCTCAGCTTGATCAAACGACCACGTGTCAGAACAGTGGCATGTTACATTTCCAATTATACATCATTTGAGGCAGTCTGCTTTATAGTGACCAACCTGCATTTGGTCTTTCCCTCATGACAAATAAGTAAAAAACAAACTGTTGAATATGGTAGATCAGGGGTCCATAAATACCTAACTTATATACATGTCATGGCTCATTTGAAACAGGGTTCCCATTGGTCATGTGTCCAAAAGCACTGTCCTGCTCCTTGAAGTCGTACAGCCGTCCCTCACGTCAGTAACACACAAAGTAGGACAGGCCCTCTCTGCCTGTTCTCTCAGTGGAGGAATTGTGTGAACTTAAGGCTGAAGCAATGAATGGGGAAGTCCCATTAACAAACAAGGCAAAACCCATCCAAAGTCTTGTTAGTTTGGTATCAGACAGCATCATACAGCCGGCTCTCAGCTGCCAGCACTCATGGAGATGTGGTTATGCTGTTTTCATGAAGCTACGCAACTACTACTGACACTAACACAAACCTCAGAACAGTCTCTGTCCCTGCAAATACAAATATGAGTTCAAAGGAGGACTTCAAGAAATATTTATTTGATAAAATTCAAGACTTTCCAGGCTACTGGGAACCCTGTAAACAACCAAACAAGGACTGAATGCAGAGTATGTTTCTATCAATGATCCCTTGTGCATATGGCCATTAACAAAAAGGAAAAATGGTGTGGTGTTGGAGAGAAATGTGTTCGCTGGAGGTATGTATTAATCGTCCGTGAGGTCCTGAACAAAGAGGACTTCGCAGCGGCTTAGACCCGCCTCCTTCAGGGTGGGGGGGTTGGGCTGCTCCTCGCTCGGGAGGCAGGGCAGGACTCGGCGAGGGAAGTTTGTAACTATCTGAAACTTCTCTGGAGTTTCTTTCAAAGAGAAGAGGAAGTCGTGTATTACCTGTCAAAGAGAGCAGATACATGTTAAAATACACACCTGTATGGACCTTAAAACCCTCCGGCTGCTGTACTTTACCGTCAGCGACTGCCCAAAGAGGAATCTCCTCTCGACCCGTGTGTCGTTGGGCAGCTTAAAAACTATTTTGACACTTTCTGGATCATCTGCCTGCGGCTCCGGAGGAAGACACTCAGACTTCCTCTCCTTCTCCTCTTCAAGTTTCTGCAGAAATAAAACAATGTTATTCACCAAAAACAGCATCCCAGTGTATACTTCCGACAGTGCACCACTGACCCGTAGCCTCCGCTCCTCCATGAGGACGCCCTGTCGCACTTTCTCCTCCTCCTGCCTTTTCTGCTCCTGCTCCTCTCTCTTCTTTCTCTCCTTCTCCTGATCAGCCCGAAGTGACGCCTCAAACTCCTCGTCTTGCCGCTTACGGATCTCCTGGGTCTGATTCCTCTGCTCTCTGTTTTGTTTTTGTTTTTTAAGAGAAATAAAGTGACAACTAATTTAGTAATTTAGCAAACCGTTTTGTAGCACGAATGTGGAGCTACACCAACAACAAAACCATGACCAAAACCAGCAGTGGGCAAAAGGACTAAATAGGGTTTAAACTGGTTTGTAAATTTTGCTACAATTATTACTGTGAACTGCATATTCATTTGGCTTGTGAACTTCAATGACCGACAATTATTTCAGCCTGAATATAAAAAACAGGATTTGAAAAGCATGTACTACAAGACAAAGAAAAGGACAAAAGAAGAGTTATTCCCAATAAAAAGTAAATCAACTAAACCAGCTCTGGGTGAAGAGTGCATCAGGACTAAACCAGAGTCTTAATTCATACTGCAAGCAGGGAAAAAACTGACTTTAAATAAAAAATTAATCAGGACTTGAGCTGTAGCAGACTTGAGGTCACATCGATTTGAATTAGATAGGAAGAAAAATACTCAATACAGTTTTTTTCGATACCATAAAAATAATATAAAAACTTTTTTTTTTTTTTTTACACAATCTAAAGAAAACGTCATTATTTTATATTATATTTTTAGCTAAATCTGCAAATAAAACTTAAAAATTGTCTTCTCTTCAATAAGATGAAGGAGCTGTACCTGTCCATGCGCTCTGACATGAGATATGTTTGGTTGGCCTCCATGATGAAGGTGAGCTGGTTGATGAGGTCCTCGGGCTGGATCAGACCCTCCAGGCGGCCCACCATAGTCATCTTCCCGTCCTTCAGCACAATCATGGCCAGGAACGGATAAGTATTCTCCCGCAGGGCCTGAGACGCTGAACACAAACACGTGGATTTGACTCATATTACAAGGTCTCAATTAAAAAGGCACATTAACATAGGTATCTTCGTTAAACACATTTGAGATTCAGCAGGTATATTATTGAAATTACCTCTATAGCCCTCAGGTTTGCTGGTCGAACATGCCCAGAAGAGCATTTGTGTGTTAATGAAGGTTATGACCTCTTCTGTACATAACGTGGAGCTGCAGAGTAAACAAACAAAATCATCACATATCAGTGCACAATAACGCAAAAACAAGAAATATAAAAACTACAAAATACAAAGTACCGGCAAAACTCGTCCGTGTCTTGATGGTCGTCTCCGTGAAGATAGACTAACAAGTACCGAAGCTCCCGTTTGGCATCATTTAATGCCTAGATCCAACAAAGCACAAAAACATTGTGAAAGGTGTGCAAAGATGGTGAGTGTAATATTACACTTGCACTGATTAGCTCATTTATTTACATGTTTCACAAAGAGGGAATTTGCATTTCCATTTGCAACAAGCACCACTCTCTTTAGGTCTGTTAAAGTGTTCTGAGCGGTTCTGAATTTGTATCTTAAACCTCATCAGGCGAGAGAGAAAAAACCAGAAAAGTTAAGAGCAAGACACAGAAAAACCAAAGGATTTGAAGGACATGGACCTGGACTGGAGTTTCCAACAGTTTCCAACAGTAACAGAGAACTGCAGGTTTGGAAACCACTTATTAGCAACATAAAATGTTACTGTTCATTTTGTGACATCATAAATAGAGAAATCTTTATTTAAAAAGGTGCACTATGAGTATCCTGTTAAATAATTTATTTAACAGGGCACAATAACCAATCTTAACAGGAGAGCTGCATTGTTCTAAGGCTTTAGCTCAAGTGCTAATTTCCAAATACAAAACACATAAAACAAACAGTAACGGAATATCTTGCCAAAATGTCAAATATAAAACTAATTTATAGAAACACACACACAATGCTGGAGCGATAACTCCAGACTGTGTGGACTGTAAGGCGCTGGTTCAGGTTTGTAGCCGTCACTGCTCTGGAGTGCCGGCCAGAGCACTACTTGAGGCCCGGACGGCTATTCGGATACGTGGAAACAATGAGACGTGAGGATGGGTTCAGGAACTTTATTGAACCTCACAGGTACACAGATGGCTTTCTGATTCTCTGCTAATGTTGGATTCTTCTGGCGGGCTCGTACCGCGGCTTATATACCTTATCTCTCTTTCTCTCGCTCCTTTTTATCATTATTCATTTTTATTTATTTATTACGGTATAGCGTAAAACACATACTTTGAAGACGTACAACTACAGTAGGTGGTGGCAAATGCACATTTCGGCTGCCAATCGCCATTCAAAGCAACACAACAACCTTATCGTCAAAACACATGTGATGTCATATAGCATAGTGACGTCACAAGAAACGCTATCATGCAAAGCGGAAGGAAAAGGAACGCAGGTGACATCATAAAGTACGCTTATCATGCAAAGGCTGAGGTGCCCTCTACTGGACGTTCCGCTAACTACAAGCGCATGGGAAACAGAAATGACGAGGCCTTTTGTACACACAATATGGAATAACATTATACAAAGCAAGAGCACTGGCATTGTGGCTTTAACAAGGGCTTTGAATTCATGAGATTATCTAATTGATATGGTCTCTGCGTTTTGTGCTTTAGACAGGGAGAAAAGTTGCCGAATGCCTTCTTTCCAAATAAAAGATAATAAGATGTCTTTTTTTCCTGACTCCGGGCAACTGTGATGTAAAGACATCCTGAGATCTCATTTGATAAATAACGTCCAAACGTCAAATAATCAGGCAAAATGAGATGTGAATGAGAACAAAGATGGCTTTGCCTGGAATATTATCCATCTCCTTTGAGACAAGCCGGTGACACAAGGTCAGATCAAGTTACAGGTCAGATCTGTGGAGAGGTGACCCAGCTCAAAGTAAGAATGAATGTTTTTATTTGTTTTTAATAAAAAAAAAATTGGGAATAAAGCCAATATTGTAGCGACTTTAAAGCCATACTGTTACAGCAACATGCTTAACATCCATGGAGACAAGCAGGTGGCAGGCAGGACTTCCACCAGAAAAGTTACATAGTGCAACTTTAATTCAAACTCTCTCACAAAAACAAACTAAACTGAAATGAGGTGTACAAAAAAGTGTACTAGATTGCTAGAACAGAACAGTAATATCCACTTAGTGCATTGTTCTAATCAGTTTATGGATTGATGGACATTTGCTACAATGTCCATCAATCACGAGGTCCACAGAGAAATACTTTACAAACTCTAAAAAAAACATTTCTCTCACATGAACGATCGAGCGTCACACAAGCCTAGTGTTTCCCAGCATCCCCGGCGTCTCACCTGGCTGTATGTTCCCTGGTAGAACACAGGGTGTGACCGGCCGTATTTCTCCTCAAAACTGTGAATAAAAGATACAACGTCTCCAACAGGGTCCGTCACGCGGCCGCGGGGGTCTGGCCTAACGAACCTCAGCGCAAACCTGGGAAACGGCAACAAAATGACTCAATACTTGAATCACAGTATGTAAAGGTGGGCAATATATTCGAACTGAGATTATATAGAGTATGTTGTTTTGAAGATGTGCTACTTTTGAATATAGAAATACCATTTATAGTAAAAAATGCTAAAAAAGAGCCGATTGAAAATACAAACTAAAATGTGATAATTCTGTACTTTTATGATTCCTTTTACAGACATTTCACATTTGTCTCATAATTGAACTTTAACTAATATATTTAAAGTAGGGCTGCAACGATTACTGGAGTAAATCGAATAATTCGATTACAAAAAAGCTTCGATTATTATTTTATTGCTTCGATGATTCGTTTAATTTACATATTTAATTAAAAACATGTGAATCTGTACGACTTGTGGCGCTTTTGTTTCACACGGAGCTTGTTCCGCTCTGACGAAGGCGCAACAAGGAAGAGAGCGGCGCGTTTTAAACTCACGAGTGCGACTAGGAAGAGATTTGATGAGTGAAAGAGTCATGGATTTATTATAATAATCCCGAGCAGCAACTCTAAACACCGCATCTAGCTCCGCCCACCCCAGCCCCCGCGCCTTCGACACGCCACCGCGGACCCCCGAGCTCCCCTACTCAACAACTCTGTTTCCCAGTCACAGTCGTACTTTTAAACAGCCAATGCACATAGAAACAGCACGGAGGACCGCAGTTATGTTATAGTAATCTGTTGTGAAACAGAAAGTCCGAGACGCGGAGGCCAAAGTGACCGGCACACGGCGCCAAAAAGGCAACATGCAAAATACAGAGCTCAAAACGTCAGGACCACTGGTCCCACCCAACATAAAGTTTTACAAATGTCTTATTTTAAGTGATGTGACAGAGCTACTGTAACTGTTTACAGTCTATGACAAGTTAATTAAGTCCTTTATATATATTCTTTATATACAAATAGAACAGTTTGGACTGAAGTGAAATGTTGCCGTTTTGGGGACAAATTTATATGAAATTAAGAATAAAATGTGTTATTTTAAGCAGAAATTCCTTCTTTTTCATTTGTTTGTTACTATGAACTATAATGTTTATCTAAAAAATTATTCAAAATGTGTTTAAATGGTTTACTGAATGTACAAAAAAATTAACCGATTAATCGAAGAAAAGAATCGATAGATTACTCAATTGCTAAAATAATCGATAGCTGCAGCCCTAGTTTAAAGACACATTTCTGCTGGATTAACAGGATATCCTCTGAATATCATTACTGGGCACTACAAGAGACATTCAAATGTACTTTGTCATTTTTGTTCAGTACCTGAATATGTCCAGAAGTGTGTAGTATGTAAATCTGAATGGCAGCATTATCAAATAGTAACTCCATCCTAGCAACCCCTGGAGAAACAAGCACATTTGAAAATTAAGAGACAAAATTAGAGGAATGTTGTTGTCTTCATATGGGAGGGTATGTGTTGCAGATACACCACTGCATCACAAGCACAACAGTAGATGTGTATATTGTGAGCCTACCCTGGGTTGTGGCCTCGATACGATGTAACTATATATTCTATGGTCTGCTGTATTGACCTGTAATGGTCTGGGAGGTGGAGGGTTAAAAACACTGGGCACTCCTTCTTGTTCGTTAAGTCTGTCTTGTACTGCGGCCTGGCAAAAGGAGAGCGATATTGAATTATTACAGACAACGCAGATGTGTTCACAAACTTGGGTTGGAGTTGGCCTCTGCATTTACCTCGATGTTCCAATTATGTTGCTCTAATGTGCGACGGCATTGGTCCATAGACTCCAAACCAGTCAAGTCCTGTTGGGTAGAAAGACAATGAGGCAATGAAAATGGCAACATACTGATATACTTATCACTTAAAAAGTTTTAACACACACACACACACACACAGTAAATAATCACCCTTCATGTCACATTCAACCAGACACTAATTAAACAGTTTAGCAGGCCTTTTACTCATGGGTTTCAGTTTCATGTTTAATATTAGGTGATATTTTAAGGACTTTTGCCCATTCAAAAGGTTAATATTAGAGTGTTGGGTCTAAAGGGACAGTCTGCTGTGAATGGTCATTTGACATGATGAAGTTTAGGAACAGAGTTATAATTTAGATCAAAGGTAAGGTAAGGCAAACTTTATTGTGCTCGTGAGGAAATTTGTCTCGGGCTACAGTACCACTTAACTGCAAGACAAACTCCAGACACAGATTAGGAAACAGGTTAAGGTTAAGTTTATGGTTAGATGTTAGGCAAGGTTAAGGTTTGGGTTAGTAAGGGAACAGAAATGTGTAAGTGTTAGGGTCAGAAAAGAGGGTTAGGTTCGTTAAAGGCACAGTACGTGACAGAACTGGTTTTGCACTAAAAATATGTTTAGAAATCCTAGAGTGCGTCGCTATAAAATTTACTCTTATTGGCCTAAAGGAGCCTCCTCATGTTTGTTTCCTTGTTGTTCCTTTGGCTTTAATATTCCACAGCATGGCATAAAACTTATCCATGTGCACGGAGGATGTTCCGAAGTTTGATGTTCACTTTCCATTTCAATGGAATTGTGGAGGTGACTTTCCACCGCTAGGATGTTAGCTACAGACTGTGCCTGTAACCTGTTGGCAGGTTTAACTTTTAAAAACAGATCTTACTAACCTCATCTCATTTTATGCCAAAAAATAAATCATGAGATAGTCAAAAACATAACAATTTAAGCCTGTTCATAGCACCAAAAGGTTGCACCAGAGATATGTGAACCAGGCTACATAGCAATAACCCATAAATATATATACTGTATATATTTGTTATTGTTAATTAATGGGTTTCAGATTAAATATTAGGCCCGTTGCCATCAATTATCAATTTAAAACAAAATATATATTTTAATGGTAAAAAGTAATTCCTACGAGGTAATGATAAATGTTGCTTACAACAAAACATTTTAACCCATGAATATCCATCATGGCAACAGTGATGGATAGATTTGTATCAAACACATGCATATCAAAATATTGTGGCAATAATTTAGTTTAAGGGCCCAGGCCAGTATTTAAATGATACAACCAGTCACCAGATTTGACAGTGGACTTTTTTACTGAAGAAGTACTAAACCCTGATGTCCTGCAGCAGGATGACGGGTAAAGCTAAAGCTAGTGAGAAAACACACACACACACACACGGCCCCAACAGGCACCACTATGAGGACTACGCACTTAAACGTTTGTATTTCTTTACACTTCATTATCTCTCTGTAGAGCCGTAACGTTAACTACATGGTGTCTGAAAGTACAGTGACAGCTCGACCAGTGCTTTGCTAATGTTAACTCAGCAACGTCAGCCCAACCAACGCAAACCAAGTTGAAAAAACTCTACTGACTCATCAAAACTCGCCTTCAGTGAGGTTTTTTGATAAAGCTCGTTCAAGGGCAAAGTCAAAACAGCGATCCAAAAGATGTTAGAGCGTTTCTATCCGCATTTGGCCCTGGAAGTCTGTACTTGTTAGCCGTGAGTGCTAGCGGTGCTAACATTAGCCAGGCTTGACTCAAGTTGCCTGAATCGTTTGGGGGCTGGGGATCGTCACCGAAGTTGACAGAGCAAAATGCGTTTAAACACACGCACTGATTCCACTTGCTGATTATTTATGTGGGCGAAGGTGTATAAAGATACCGCCACAAACGTAAACTCGTGTTAATGCACATTTCGGCACATTTACCTGAAACTGGAGGAGTTTTTCTGTCTGCGCCTGAGATAATTCTGGCTCCTCTGGCGCCGCCATCTTACTTTCGCCAATCACCATCGGGGCGTAACGCTGACGTAACACGTCAATGGACCTTTCCTGCAGCTGCGCACAGCTTTTACTGCCCTCTAGCGGCTGGCCCATGTGTCTGATGCCTGAGCAGTGAAACTTCACTTGACTACTTTAAATAGCAACGTGATAAAAACATTTCTCAATAAGTAACATAGCATTTCTTGATTCATTTCCATAAAAAGTATTTTGATTGGAGGCTGACTGAAGTCACTTTACTTGCCATTTGTTTTGTCCAAATGCTGCACTGTACATTCCCCTAGTCAGAGCCACTTAATGTACATAATAGTGTTGCAAGCATATAGCTATAATCTACTTGCGCAATGTTGTGTGTTAGATTTAAGTATATTATAATAGTTATTTTTAGCTGGATTGCTGATTACAGGTTTCTATTCTCCTACTGTTCTTGAACTGCGTTGCAACACTGGAACTGCGTTGCAACACTGCAACTTCCCCATTGAAGGACAAATAAAAGTTTCTCTTTATTTATTTTATTCCTCATTGACATAACATTATATCATCTATGAGTAACTTTAACATGATTAAAACTAGCCATACTTTCATACAGTTGATTCAAACATTTGTCATCAGCCTGTGAGCTTTCCAAATTGTCAAAATGTGAGTCCAGCACCTAATGTTTTAAGAAACAATCAAACAGAAACAGCTAATATTTAAGACACCAAACCAGCAGAAGCACATTTACAGATGGTACAGTAATGCAGTTTTTTTTAAGACAGAAGGCTATGTTTTATTTTGTTGTTATAAATATGACATTTCACTCAAATCTAAATGCTTGCAGAACACATTCAATTTGACTAAGCAACGTACAAAAGGTGACATTTTAGTGAATATAAAATTACTTTTTTCCTTCCACCATAATAATATGATAACCAAATTTAGTTTTGACAGGTGGATCTGTGTAGACAGGTTTGTCCATGGCGCTGATGGGTAAAGCAAACGCAGCATCCTGAAAAGGTCCAACCATTGACCCTCGAGTCATCCAGCCCAAATCACCCTGTTGAAAAGAGAAAGAAGGTGTTAAATAACTAAGAGGTTTAATCTACTCTGACAACATGAATAGAAAGTAACACGGGAAGTTTCCATTTCAAAAAAAGGAAAATATCACAATCATCTCTGCTATACCTAAGAATTGTTGTTGCAACACTGGAATTCCCCCATTGTGGGTCAAATAAAGGTGATCTTATCCTATCTTTTCTATTTTTAACAATTGATAAGTAGCTTTTCCTTCTCACAAACTGATGAATGGCAACGCCAGAGAATCAGAATCAGAAAAGGTTTATTGCCATTGTCAATGAACAAAATTCACAAACATAGGAACTTGTCTCAGCATTAAGGTGCAACATAAAACACTGATCAATAAGAAAAACAACAAATATGACAGTGAAGGGTTTGGTATTCTAAACAAGAGGCATGATTATGCCAAAATATGAGGTGGAGTAAAGCAACTTGAGGGCGTGGTCTGGTGCATTCTGTGAATGGCCAGAATCGTAACTAATAAACTTGAAAACTAGTGCCCTGGAGTCGTGTTACTATATGGAGGAGATAATCATAATAAAACAACCTTCATGCGCATAAATAACACAAATTCTAAGTTATAAAATAATGAATATCATCAAATTTTAAGTGGTTATTTTTTTCCCCACTCACGTAAACAGCGCAGCGCCGTTACGCACTAAAGCTCTTTGTTGGACATCTCCACCTCACGCATCGTTGGACACCTGGTACTGCATGGTCTGGACCAGACTGGACCGTACAGACTCATGTGCTCAGCTCAGAGAGAAACGCCTATTTGCAAAACACATTCACATCACATTCAACCTAAATCCTCGTACCAGTCTTCGTAAAACACTGTCTCCTCTAGTGGACCAGTTCTTGTATTTTAAGCTTCAAAATGCTTCATATTTTATTACAATCAGTCACATATTCACAGAGAAACGAGCCAAACGAGGAACTGAATTTAGACATGCAAAATTCAATGATTCGGACGGAGCGCGGACATGCGAGAGAGCGCGCGCGCATGCTTTCAGCATTAATTGTTTTGAGAATAAGAAAGTGTTTTAAGTGTAATTGTAATTCTGATTGTTTTAGCCAATCAGAGCCTATTGAAGGACAGCCCTGCCGAACACAGTTCTGCTCAGCTGATGAGTCAAGAACCAGCTGTGAAAACTAACCAACAAAGACTGTCATCATGATGTAATTTTGTTCTTACGGCCAGAGGTGCACAAACAAACATCTCGCTTCTTATGAAGCTCTGCTGCTGCCTGCCCTCGTTTATGGTTCACAAGTCAAGTTTATAAGCAGAGATGTGTGTCTTAGTCCGGGTTTAGTCCGGGCACCCCGGGGATGAAAGCAAGCTCTCCGCATTGCGCAAAAACAAATAAAGGTGAATTAAATAAAGCAACAACTCTCCGAGGCTGCATTTCAATATTTTATTTTATATATTATATTTTCAGCATTTTGGGAACACATTGAAAAATGGGAAATCAAACAAGGTTGTTGCTCACTTCTTTCATTGCTTGTATATGAGGCCATGACAAACATCTCCCACACAGGCGGTGCTTTTGAATGCCACAGTTATCAGTCATTGGTTAAAACATTATCACCAGATATGGACTGGCACCATCCCACTCCAGCCTCCAGTGACCAAGTCCTGCCTCTTTATGCCAGTGTTAAGGTCGGCAGGGTAGCAAAATAGCACCCTGACCCCCTGGAAAAGGCTCACGTTAACGCTACCTCCGGGAACAAAATATGGCCCCTAATGTCATTACATCTGACATTACTTAGAATATACTTCAGCTCTGTAACACATTTGAGTGTGTGTGTGTGTGTGTGTGTATGTATGAGTGTATGAGTGTGTTCTTACTCCTTGTGTGACTCCTTGTCACACGCGCATGTGTGTGTATGAGTGTGTTCTTACTCCTTGTCTGGCTTTGTCTTCACTGTACTGAGTCGCGACTTCGCTAAAACGAACTCCTGCTTTAAGCTTCTCCATTGCCTCCATGCACTTGCCATGTTTTTCACACAGAATGTGACGAACCTGAAATAAAAAATATACAAAAATAAATGTGCGATTTTTTAGTATCGTTTAGGGGTGTTTTAACTTTTTTCACCTAGGGCCACATATTAAAGCATAGACATCACTGAGGGCCATAGACTGGTGGTCCACAAATACAGTGAAACTAACTAATGTATTTAGATTGCAAGGATTTCTAAGGGCCACAGCAAAACTGATTTAGCAGAGAATCTGGAAGAGAATCAAGAGTTTAATCTGCCTTCTTTCATATAAATACAGAGTTATCCTAGTAATTTTGTTTTTGCATGAACTCTGAGTGCAGTTTTGGTCAGATACATTGAGATACTAAATAGTGTTGAGATCTTTTGCCAGGTCCTGGTAATTTGGGCCAATTCACACAAATCTGATTGTAATTTGGAGTTAAATTGAGCCCATTTTAGCCCTGTTTTTAACTTGGTTTGGTCCTGTTCTAGTCCTTGTTTAGTCCGGATCTAGTCCAGTTTTCAGTTCAGTCCTGGTTTAGTCCCTTTTTTGACCGGGTGAATGTACAAGTGTGAACACTGCTTTAATCACGCATTACTCAAACAAGCCGCCATAACCTACGTCCACGAATGTTTATTTTTACGCGTTTTCTAAAATGATGAGTGATGGGTAAGAAACAGACAGACACGCGCTTCTTCCTGTGTGTCATATTGTGATTGCTGTGATCTTGACATGAGATTTACCTTGACAGCTGTGCCTCCTTTGGGTGTTTTATCTTTCTTGTCAGCCTCTGCGCCTCCGGATGCGGCTCCTGAAAGTCCACGAACAAAACATATAAACTTAAAATCTTACTACCATGCAATAACCACTGCTACCAAACTGTTATGGGCTTCATTCACAGAGATTAGAGAGTTGTAACCATCCAAATATCCAATGTACGGGCACACATCACACAAATAAATACACTGACCTTTTCCACCTTTACCACCTTTGCCTTTCGGGGGCATATTGGCTTAAAAAGGACTCTAGAAAGTGAATTTACAGAGAAAAGTGTATACTCGTGCCAAACTGTGCCACATGCGCAGAACAGCTGCGCAAAAGAGACAAACAAAGCTCCTTCTGCGCGCAATGTGGTGCAATCAGTCGCAATGTGTTGAACAGCGACACGTAGTGGACATTGATCTTGGTCTTGTTGTTTTTCCGGCAGGCTTGGCACGGTTAGTGGATTGCTGCCCAGTGATTAGTTGCACATGTCCCAATATGTTTTTTTTGTTGAGAAAAGGCACTAACTTCTAAGTCAGACAGCCCGCTGAACATAGCTCATCTGTTCTCTGAGAGTATGATGGACACAGTGCTCACAGCAGCCATCATTATGCTTTCCAATGAGGAACAACCCACTGGTCAACCCATAGCTGGCCCAGCTTAAGACATGCCAGTTTGATGTCATCCTGACGTGAGAGACCAGTGGGATGTGTTGCCACTGCCTTTTAGCATCGCCCTGCACCATAGAGCGACACTAAATGCTCCCAAACAGCCTGTTGAGACGTA
This sequence comes from Chaenogobius annularis, assembly GCA_015082035.1. Taxonomy (NCBI): domain Eukaryota; kingdom Metazoa; phylum Chordata; class Actinopteri; order Gobiiformes; family Gobiidae; genus Chaenogobius; species Chaenogobius annularis. The sequence goes on along the minus strand of BJKM01000135.1, from coordinate 275,326 downwards.
CTCCTGTTATTTTAAACGGGCCTCAGCAAGGCTGTCCGCAGTCTCATTTCCTTCAACACCAGCATGAGCAGGCACCCACAAGAAACCCAAACTAAATCCAGTCATCCTTAACCAATAAACCATTATCAAGATTTCATTCACAATATCCGGGCGTACTCTGGCCATCAGCTCAGCTGAAAAGAGAGACCGTCCGGGAGCCAGTGACTGTGTCAAAGCTTTAGGGGGAACATGAGAGCCCACAGTTCTCCGACTCACTCCTGAGATGAACATTCACGACAGGGGTCCGATTTCTCTTGAAACCACAAATAATTTATTGACAGATCAACATGGGGCTCATGCCATAGCCAGGGAGGAACCCTAGGCCAGACAATGCAATCTATTGAGTCTGTTTGCAACCTGATTAAATTCCCAGCTTCTTCTGGCCCAGAAGCAGACAGAGGTGATTTCCCAAATCATTTTAATTTAAAAATTGAATTAAGAGTTAGTTTCTTGCACTGTACACTTAAAGGATTTTCGCCTGCCTGCCCCTACAGTGCTGGTTGGGGTCGTTTTCATAGCCCCAGTACACAATCTCCAAGCTCTTGCCTGAACAATATCAAGTTTTGCCAGCATTGATTGGGCTACAGAACCATTATTCACACATCAATAATCAAACACAGACCAAATCATAGCTTTAGAAATCATTAGGAGCACGTCTCTTCCTGCACCCCAAATTGAGCTGTTAAGGCACCTCATAATATTTATAACCTTGCCACACTTATTGACCATTCTCTACATACATCCACTACATTCAATATTCTTATTACGCTACATTATGTAGATCAGGGGTTCTTAACCTTTTTGAAATTGAGACCTGACTTTTTCTAAAGTCAAAGTAACCTGAGACCCAATCTCATCGTAAATGTATTATACATTGCATCCGGAAAGTATTCACAAACAATACCCCATGATGACAAAGTGAAAGAAGGTTATTTGAAGTCTGTGCAAATTTATAAAAAAAAAAAAAGCACATATACGTATTCACAGCCTTTGCTCAATACTTTGTTGACGCACCTTTGGCACTAATTACAAGTCTTTTTGAGTATAATGCTACATGTTTGACACACCTATTTTGGGCACTTTCTCCCATTCTTCTTTGCGGAACCTCCCAACCCCAAAAAGTTTGGTTTGGTGGCCGTTGCTTCACAGCCATGTTCAGATCTCTCCAGGCTGGGCCACTCAAGGACATTCACAGAGTTGTCTTGGAGCCACTCCTTTGTTATCCTGGCTGTGTGCTTAGAGTCGTTTTATTTTCGGAAGATGAACCTTTTGTCCCAAGCTGAGGTCCAGAGCGTTCTGGAGCAGGTTTTCATCAAGAATGTCTGTACACTGCTGCATTCATCTTTCTGTTGATCCTGACTAGTCTCCCAGTTCCTGTCACTGAAAAACATCCCCATGTCGGAGAGACCATCTGGTTTTTGGTCACCTCCCTGACCACGGCCCTTCTCCCCTATTGCTCAGTTTGGCTGGGTCCAGCTTTAGGAAGAAGTCTGGTGGTTCAAAACATTTTCCATTTACGGCTGATGGAGGCCACTGTGCTCAGAGGAAACTTCAATGCTGCAGAAAGGTTTCTGTATTCTTCCCCAGATTGGAGTCGATACAATCCTGTCTACAGACCATTCCTTGGACTTCATGGCTTGGTTTGTGCTCTGACATCACTGTAAATTGTGGGGCCTTTTATAGACAGGTGTATGCTTTTCCAAATCATGTCCAATTAATTGAATTTACCACAGGTGGACTCCAATCAAGTTGTAGAAGCATCTCAAGGATTATCAGTAGGAAACATATGTACTTGAGCGCAAGTTCGATTGTCATAGCAAATGCTGTGAATACTTATGCACCAGTGCTTTTTGTTTTTTAACAATTATGCAAAGAGTTCAAACAACCTTCTTTCAAGTTGTGATTATGGGGTATTGTTTGTAGAATTTTGAACAAAATGTGGAAAATGTGAAGCGCTATGAATACATTTCAAATGCACTATGAGGTTAACTAGGGAAGGCTGAAAGCTACACCTGTCATAGATATTGAAACAACAGCTATATTTTCTTTCCATATATATATATATATAGGCCTCATAAGTAGGCCTGTCAGGCTAATATTATTTTGATAATTTGAATACACCCTTTTCACCTCTGATGTATGCACTTTTAGTATCCTGGCTCACCTAATTGCCATTTAGGAGCTCCGGGAGCACACAGCATATCAACGACTCGCTCAACTATTTTACTGTGGGCCTAAATACATTTTTCGCCTGAAACAATGTAATGTGAACACATGAACAACAGTGTGTGTAAAGGACACTTAACCTTGGTAGACTATATCAAAGGTGAACTTACTTGAAGCATTTCCTGTACACCTACTATACCATAAATGTAGGCTTTATGTCACACTTTTTTTGTAATCAGAACACGATCTCGACAATGTTCTGCAAATTCAGCAGTATCATTTTAACTGCTTTACTGAAACCAAATCACACCATAATCCTCACAAGGGCCTTGATTTCCATAAACTTCTGACATTTCTTCACATCAACGGATCTCTTTTGAATAAAGCTTCCCCTATACTGCATGGCAGAGGAACATCTCATACCTCAACTTCTCCAAATGTGATGGTGTGAGACAAGGCCCACTGCTACAAACTAAATGACTCACGAAATCAACACTTGGGTGGTTTTGGACAGTCCTTTTACAACATATCTTAAGGAAACTGGTCTCAGCAATTGGTGCTAAGTCATGTACTTTAAAATGTCATAACTAAATTGTTGAAACATGCAGTGTAATCAAACTGCCAAACCAAACTTGGTGACATTTCTGATAAAGAGTTTCAGTGCAGTGACTGTGAAATATTTGCATTTCAACCAAGACGTTTAAGAACAATTAGCACACGACTAATGGATTGCAATAATATGATTTGAAGTGAAAAATACAATAAATACATAAATATTGTTAAATTGCTTGTAAATCTATTTCAGTTCAACAAAGAAACTTGAGGAATGTAGACCAAAAAAAGAAACAAACACCTATCCTCTCTGTGTTGATCCCTAATGTAGAAGATTTCAGCAAAAAAGGCCAACTAAGAAAATATTTAGCAATTTCTAGAGGCCACAGCGAATCACCTAATCACAAATTTGTAATCTACAACAACAAAATCTGTTGCCAAAGTGTCAAAAGGCAGAAACTTCTCACCTTAAACACTCACTTTGCTCAGAACCCACAGATTCAGCTACCACTTACGTACATATATATTAGTGTAAAATGGAATATTACACAGGCGTCAATCACATTCATTTCCAGTCTCTATCAATGAACCTGCTTTTACAGGCTTTAATAAAACTGGCAGTAAAACTGTCCCAATTTCCTTATTTATTTTTTTACCTTTATTGTGCGATTTGCCAATAATAAAACACTAACAATAGCCACAACAACAACAACAACAACAACAACCACCTCAGCAGACAGACAACGAAACTTACATTAGACCATAGAGAAACAACTGTCTATCTTCTATTGGGAGGAACGGATGTGTGAGGGTATGGCTGTATGGGTGTTTGTGTGTTTCTGTGTAGGTGTGTGTGTGTGTGAGTGTGTGTGTGTGTGTGTGTGTGTGTGCGCGCGCGTGTGTGTGCGTGGGTGTATGCATTCGAACAGAGTAAAAATGTATTATGATATTATCATTAATATACATCATCCTAATGTGATATACCATATAGTATAGTACAGTCAGTTTATGCTATCTGCTGGAGTTTATTTATTGATTTATTTATTTAGTTATTTATTTACACACAGACAGACACGTGTGATGGTCCCAAACATGGTTAAAAACATTACAGGACCCATTATTGTTATGTTATTATTTGTTAAAGTTGCAGAAGAGTTGCAAAAAAGTCAAAGTACTGTACTTAACTCCAATCATAAGGTATCTGTAATTTACTTTACATTTTACAGTGGATATTTTACTTTTACGTCACTACATTTGAGAAAAAGACGGTTTTTCAGTCCGTTCATCTGGCCTGAATGTTTTGAGTTCAAGTCTGTTCTTTAAACAGAAATGTAAAAAAATCAGCTCAATTCTTCATCTACTTTTGATTCGTAAATGGTTCTCAAAACCTGTTAAATACTTTAACCATGAAGATATTGTCTTTTCCCTGGAATGTTCCACAGTAAAGCATTACACTCCTCAGGTGACGCCACCAAGCCAAGTTACAGCTCACACTTATAATGAACATTTCAAAATGAACAAAACACGATAACAGGAATGTTAACTTGTTGTGGATGCAATAAAAGCGATGAATTATGAATATCATAATTATATCAAATTGTTATGAATTTGACATATTTAAATTGATTTGATTAGATTAGATTAGATTAGAATAGATTCAACTTTATTGTCATTACACATGTACAAGTACAAAGCAACGAAATGCAGTTTAGCATCCAACCAGAGTGCAATAATAGTAAGTACAATATACAGATAATAATAATGGTGATAGCTAAAATAGGAGCTGTAGTATATAAGTACAAATATACAGATTGATTGAGGTAAAGTGCATATTATATATATTGTGCATTAATTGTATGTAGACTATAAACAGGGACTATAGACATAAATTACAAAAGCAAATGGGCATATGATAAGTTAAGTAGTACAGATTGAGTGAACATTAAATAGTGCATAATAATAAACAGTAGCTGCCTAACATTACTTGACTAGTGCAATGTACAGGGTTATCAGTGCAACCAGAATCCAAAGTGTTTGAGTGCAGGAAGGTCCAGTAGTGCTGGTGTACCGTCTTTGGACAGTGGGGGGAGATGACGAAATTGAGGGCCATTAAAGGAATTTGTACCAACTAATCTGCAATCATCTTCTCAGATAAATCACAAACAAAACACACATAATAAGCATTGAGTGTAAGAATATTAAAATGTAATGTTTCTATTCTGTATTTATTTTTGTCATGTTGACAGCACTGAAACAACAACAGCTAGGTGGGCTATGCAGAATGGTCTAATGCAGGGGTCCCCAAACTTTTTCCTGTAAGGGCACATAACTTTCCCTTCTCTGATGGGGGGCCAGGGTCAGTTTGAACCAGAAAAAAGTGTGACGATCGCAGGGGGGTCTAAATGTAAACATGTATTGTTTTCCAGAAAGCCACATATAACCAAATATGAATAACCCTTTCGAGATCAAATAACCCTCTCTGGGTTCTTCACAGAAAAAAATAATTCAGGAAATATATAATAACACTATTCATGAAATCAATAAAATCAAATAACCCTCTGGGTTCTTCACAGAAAGAAAGTTTGTGTTGTGGCTTGCACAGTCTTGGGTAAAAGTTCAGCTTCAGTTGTCAGAGCAGGAATCTATGACTCATATGAGCATGAATAATGCGTCTCTTGTATTGTTCAGGGGGCCGGGTCAAATGTGGAGGCGGGCCGTATCCGGCCCCCGGGCCGTAGTTTGGGGACCACTGGTCTAATGCAACAAAATAATCTGCATATGGTTGACCCTGTTGCAAAATCTTATCAATGGTGGATATTGTTTAGCCTTTACTGATCTTACTAAGGTTAGATTAGTGATTAGGGACACATCAAACTCGACTGATGGATAATAATAAAGTGATAACATCTTTATTAGCCGTAGAAGAAGGATGTTGGGGTCACCTTGGTCAAGTTTTTTCTTGATGACACTTTCATTACATCATTTTAGTTTCAACTTTTTATGGGTGAAACTCTTTCCATCAAAGGGATATTCCCACCTCTGCCTCAGCAGCAACTGTCTCACTGATGTCATTCTTATCAGAATGACATCAGTGACGGCAGCTATTGAAAACACAGAGAGAGAGTATTGAAAATAGAGTGCAATTTTACATTTCGCAACTTCCTCTTCTCTTGAGGAAAGATGTTCTTGTTTTTTTTGCCAAAAATTGATTAAATTGTTACTAGAAAGCAAAGTGAAACTGCTACTATCTTTAGATTTTATTCATGACGTCAACAAATATCAGCACTAATAGATTTACATTACAAGTGACATGAATGAACCAGGATTAGGGTTAAACCACATTTTGGGACTAAAGTCTATCAAGGATTTAACTAAAAAGGGTTTAAGGTATGATGAGACCAGAATTTGCAGTGACGTATACTTGAGGTGGGTAGAGTGCAGACAAAAATGTTTACTCTAATGTTTAGATAAGAGTACTGTATCTTCCGAACTATAAGGCGCACTTAAAAGCCTTTAATTTTCTCAATAAAACGAGAGTGCGCTTTATAATCCAGTGTGCCCTATATTTGGATTAATTCTGGTTGAGAGTTATTGTGAATACGCTCATGTTTGTTTTAGCGGTATCAGACAGTTTTTTTTTTTCTGTGTTGCAACTGAACAAGGTTGGGAGTTGCTCATTAACGTTTGAACAATGTTGAGTTGAACGCGTTTGACAAAGTTTAACTGACTGATTTATCTGACTGTTTCGCTTAATGCGCTTTATAGTCCGGTGCGCTATATATGAAAAATGATCAAAATAAGACCATTCGTTGATTTATAATCAACGTGCGCTCTGTAGTGCGGAAAATACGGTAACGTTACTTCAAAATAATTAGTACAAAGTAGTAGAAAAAGTGGAAAAGAGTAGAAATTATTTTTGTGAAACTACTACTCAAGTAAGAGTAATTGCAAGAGTAACTGAAAGTGAAATGGATGTAATTGAAAGAACAATTACATAAAATATATTTAAATAGAGAGAAAAACGTCATATCTGAAGGAGTAATGCAAGAAACACAAATGTTCAAGTATTATGTCAACATGAAGTTTTTGTCACTTGTAGATTTACTCGCAGTGAGAAAAAACACTTTACACACTTAAGAATACTGTCAAACTAAATATTACTCAAGTAGTAAAAGTATGGCGTCAAAAATAGCTCAGAGAAGTTTTTTTTACTGGAGTAAATGTATGTGAGTATTTTCCTGGTGCATTCCATTTGTTATTTCAGGTAAAAAATAGTAGCCCACACAAAGATCGTGAATGATATTCAAGCGAGTAGGTGTCATGACATCAGGCAGTCAAGTATATAACCATGGCACACTCACACTATAACCACCACATCAAGGCTTGAAAGAAGAGAGAGAGAGAGAGAGAGAGAGAGAGAGAGAGAAATGGAGAGATACCAGCGCAGCTTGAGACTTCTACTTGTTCTGACCCTGCTGTACTTCCAGCTCCCGGTACAATGCAAAAACTCGACTATTACCGAGATCTACAAAAGACTAACAAATCTCAACGTGAAAAATAACAGCAGTTTGGTGAGTAAAAGGCCTAATTGTTTTAGGTTTGCAATTTGCGTGATCTTAGATGAAAACATATTTGTTTCCATTTTTAGCAGTCTGAACTCAGAGTGCCATCCTACAAAATGAAAACACATGCTGTAAGTATTGATCTAATTATTCTTATACAGCGGTCAACTGAGTAAAATAAAAGTGTAGTGTGATTTTAAATCATAATACCTAGTATTAGTATAAGCCCTTATAAAAGAAAAAAAATACTAATTGGGAATAACATCTGCTATTGATATAAGCTGGGAAATTTATTGGAGCTTTGGTTCTAATCAATATGAAACAAATATAAACAAAATTAGCATTTTAGTGGAAGACTGCAATAAATTGGATAAACTGTGCATAGGTTACACTTTGGTCATACTTGGACACTTTGGACCACAATATTGATCTAAAAGAATTAATAATAGAAATGGGGCATTAACCTTCAGCTCAAAACTGCCGAATTCAAACTTTTATAATGGCATTTCACCATAACAAACTGCACAGCTTTAGTCGTTTAGTCACTTAGTTCTTTAGTCCTTTAGTCGTTTAGTCGTTTAGTTGTTGTAGGCTTAATTGACTTAATTTTGTTATAATAGATACATTATTTTCTAAAGATTCAAAGGATTTCTATAGACAAAAACAGAAAGAAGAATATGAAGTTAGTTAGCTGAAGTTATGGAAGAGGCTGTTTACTAAGACTTCTCTGTATACATAGTACATACGTCTTGAAGATCTTAAACATTTGAAGAGGTTTTGCCTTTCTGATAAATTGCTGTCTTTAGTACCACTGTCAAGTAAGGTGTAACAATGTTGGGTATAATTGCAAATAAATAGAAGATAGGGGGTAGGTGAAGACACTCAAGAGCGATCAGATCTCAAATGCAGGACAATGCAGGATTACTCAAACATTCATGAATCAATCAAAAGCTTCGAGTAAGAAAATAATGAAGGGAAATGACATACAGTAGCTTTCTCCTTAATGCAGGATAAAATAAACACACATTTTGTTTGTTATTCCTAAATGTTTACTAAAGCTTGTGACTTGTCTTTGCAGAAAGAGTGTGTGCCTGAATTTAAGGCGCTGCTAAGGACGATGCTCAGCTCTGTGACAGTGGAAAAAGAACAAAGGCACCTCAGAGATGAGATTTTAGCCCTCCTGGATAAGATTGATGTGAGTGCTTCAGTGGTCAATCAAACACAGGTAAAATCACACATGTCTTATCAAACAACACGTCTTTGAACTGGAAACTTACCCTTCATGTTTTAGGATGAGGGATACAACAAGTCTGCATGCTCATCAGAGGAAATGGCCAGTGCATCAGTGTTTAAACCGTTCCGCCATTTCATAAAGTTCCTACAGAATCTGAACAGGAGGAGCAAAAGAACCATTTAAAAGTTACATAATGGTGTTTTAAAGGCAGCTGCTAATACCGTTTGAATTGCTTTATAATGATATTTACTAGAGGAATTTATTTATTTGACTGTTTTTTTATATATTTATGTATTTATTTATTTTTGTGTTGAGAATTTAATTTAATTTATTTATTATAAAAACTGAATTTAAATATTTTGCTATCAGTCAATAAATATTGTTATACTTTGTGCCATTTTCTTCATTGACTACGCAAACACAAAACATAATAATGCCCTTAGGAATTGTCACTCTATGCCAAAGTCACTGTGAGGGATTTCAAGAGGATAACAAAGTATTCTGAATGCATTCGGATAGACCATATTTCTATTAATACCAGCCATTAGAGTATAGACTTTCAGAAATAAAGTCTCTACACAATTCAGTTTCCCCATCTTCAGATATTAATTGATGCCATAACTAGGGATGTCAAGATTATAGCTTCATCAATTATTTATCATCAAAGATTATTTAGGTCACAATATAATCGTAATAAAAGACAAAAAATTATAATAGCCAAGAACTTATTTTTTCAGTGAATTTATAAAAAAGATACAATTTTCAAACTCAATTAGGTATTTTTTTTAAAGAAGCTTAAATTAAGTCCTTTCTGTTCACCTTTTCCTCTAAAAAGTAAACTTAAATATAAAGTGCTTTTTCATTTAGCTGTTTAGATCAAATTGATCAATCAGAAAGTTTGATTTCATAAAGCAGGTCACATATTTAGGAGCAGTAATGTATTAAGAAAACAAGAAGGAAAGAAAATTTAGGATTTTGACGTTAATAATTGTGAATAATTGCAATGTTTATTATCACAATAATTGTTAGACTAAAAATCTGAAATTGTGACATCCCTAGCAATAACTAGTATCAACATTGAGAAAGCATTGATACTAAAAAACAAATACAGGACAAAATTGTTTCATAATAATCTTGTGCTTTTGTGCCACAGAGTAGTTTAAACAAAGTATTATTTGTGGTAGATGCAGTGATGACAAAAGTACAGCTGAAACTCCTTTACATGAGTAAAATAACCAAAGTACACCATCGTAAAGGTACTTAAAGTAAAAAAGTATAAAATAAAACATACAGTTGATGGAACTGTGTTAAATTTTAACAATTGAATTATTGGTTTTAAATGAATTCATAACAATTGATTAGCCATCAGGTGGTAAAACTGTATATGTTAAAGATAAGACACATGTTTTTTGGGGGGGTTTTTTGTCTACATTTTAGCTTTTTAATGATGATGAAGGTTAAATAATAGGAAACCCTGACAACTGCACTGATATGACCCCTTTACCTGAGGAGCTAAAACCTATTCATTCTCCTGTCAGTGTTAATGAACACCACAGCTGTGATCTCACACACGTTCTCAGCAACACCAACACGAAAGTATGTTTAAGCATCTACTATAATGTAAGTAGAAAGTACAGATATTTGAATAGGCCTACTCAAGTAAAGTACTGATAACAGAAATATAATAATAAATAATAAATAATATAATAAAGTACAGTAACAAAGTACAAATGCATCATTACTTGCGACCTCTGTTTTAAATGATTATTATTTTCTTTTAATGATCATTGTGGTATCAAAATCAACATTTAGCCTATTCATTAGTATCAAAATTTAGTTTAAAACTTTGGTATTACATACCAAGGTCTTGCATGAACCCACATGTCGCAACATGCATAAGGGAAAGTAAATATGGGTTTTTAGGATAAAGAGCTGTTTTGCTTTTAATATCTGATTGTAAAAATTCCTGGGCAATGCATGTCTTCGTGTGTGTTCAAAGGATTTCATCTTCAAAAGTAGCATTTTATCTGGTTTTATAACATTCCAATGTCACCAAATGGCATTTGGTCACATCTCATATGTTATCATCAGATCCTCCAGCCCTGTACACGCAAATAATGTTTAACACACTATGCATCACGCCATTTGGTTCACCTAGAATGTTCCGCAGTATGGCTTGAAGCATATCCATCTCCATTTCTGCCTTGCTTGTACAACGGCAGATTGATAAGATGTCTGTAGACAACTTGGCCCCTTATTCAATGCAACAAATTTTAAATCTCTCCTGTTGATCCCAACATATTTCAATTATTGCTAGCTACTGCACTCATCAAATGCTATCTGTCAAAATCAATGAACGTTGCTTGTTAATGTAAATAAAGTTACTGGGCAATGTAAAAAAACACACTGTAGACATTAAGAAGAGATGTTTTTGAAGTGATGTCTGTTTGTTGAGTGTTGTTTTATATAGGTTTTGGTCCTTAAAATAATAACGAAAAACATTTCCACCCAGACCACCAAGCCAAATTACAGGTCAAATCTGTGGAGAGGAGACCCCGCTGGAATGCATGTTTTTCCAGGTGTTTGAGAGCAATAAAAACCTGTTTAAACCTAATTGAAATAGATAATAATTCATTTTAATGCCCTACTGTGGGACATTCCTCGTACAGCAACAATAATAATATTAACGGACCCTCGACCTTAAAAAAAAAAAAAAAAATTGCATTTAACTGCTTAAAACTGGGGGTTTTGGAGTGTTCCTTTATGGATCTTGTTTGGACTTTCAATTGTGACGTTACCATTATTCCATCTCTTTGGGTAACTTTGTGTAGTAATTCTCAAATTATGACCCGAATCAAACCCTGGAGTTTACAAGAAAGTGAGAGAGTCTTTTCCTCAAAGGATGTCCGTCAAGGCACAGTAGTGAGATCTTAATGCATTACTGCACACACATATCTAGAGGACTTCCTGTTTTAACGAGAGTTGCAAGATGACTTAAAATCACTTCCTCGATAGACTTTGAACCATGAAACCAAAAGGGCCATTTAATTAGTGACTTTCTACAGTGCAGTGGACAGTCAGTGTACAGTAATTGTTGATAAATATAATTCCCTGTCAAACTCAAAGTCAGCGTTTGCATTTGTGTGGGAACCTTCCCTCCATCATAGCAAGACGAATAAGACTCTCTTCTCTGTTCACTTATTACATGAAACACAAACATTTACCTTGGCCAGTGACAACAATCCAGTTCAAACTGAGGAAGTACCGTAGTTAATGGCAGGACTATAGTGTAGATCTGAATCAAATTAATATATATATTAATGAAATATCCTACACCATGAGCAAAAAAGTGAACAATTAAATACAGTAATAATAGCTTTTCAAATAAACTGGGAATGAACCTACGATTCCATGACTGTGATGTAACGATGGCAAACCAAACTTTTTGATCTCTACCCATCATTGACCTAAATAATCATTTCTGTGTGATTTCCTTTCAAACTTCCCTTAAGACACCACACGTCATGCAGTGGCATCTTTGACTCTTCCTGTTTGCGAAAAGACCAAAATATACCACAGTGTGTGAAGATATGACAAAGTCTGATGAAGAAATGATTCTAAACAGAGCATTTCAGGGTACTTTACCTTAATGGCTAAATAAACAACTGTTTTACATACTACATTGCTGCTCACTCCCCCCCCCCCCCCCCCCCCCCATTTCGTGCTATATTATTCTTTAGTTTAATAAAGCATGAGGGAACAGACTTAAACAAATCAAGGCCACAATCTATAGTCAATATATACCCATGTCAAGATTAATATACTGAATTTACTGATTTATTCTTAATTTTTTGTCTCAATTTTGATCCTGGCCCTGAATGTACCCGTCATGTTTTAGTTGTGGCAGAAACCGGGGCACTCAGACAGAACCTACACACTATGAGAACATGCAAGCTGCACACAAAAAGACCACCTCCCCTACAGCGCTCCGACATACACAACCGAAAAAACAGAGATGCGGTGGCAGGTGTTAAAGGTGGACAGAAAGTGAAGGCTAAATGTCAATTTTGACAGAAATAATTTTGTATTTGCTGTTTGCCAATCCAGCCACTAGGAGTCGCAAGCCAATTTTGTGAAAGACCCGAACGTCTACAGCAGGGGTGGGCTTTTCCCAGCGGGCCAAGCATGTGGCAGAGGGTTGAACCAACGCAATTACAAATGATCATGAGCAAATGTATTTAAACTATAGGCTACTGTAATCAATGTATTGTATTTTATTAAGGACACATGTACGTAGTTAGGACAATAGAAAGGAGATAGTATTGGCCTAGGTTTTAATAATGGTTAACCAAAAACGTGCGGGAAGGGCCTAATGCGGTAATAGTCTTCTAAAAAATAAATAAATAGGGCCCTGCTTATTGGTGCATGGACAACAAGGACAAAACAAATTCTTCTTTATGTATTATGTGTCAGTGTGAGATACTTGCAATGGTTTCAGATAAAAAATAAAACATAAATAAATTAGGTAAAAATGTATTGGTATTTGAACAAAAATGTTCTTTGAAGTAAATTTTGCACATGTGCATATGACAGGATCTCAGATTTTTCTAATGATTACTTCGTTTGGTGGTAAGTTGTCATCAGTCAAGTTGTGATTAAATAAAAGTGTTCTAAGATCCAAAACAGAATTCCTGTGTCACAACTGACAACATTTTCTGACGGTTTAAATAATATGTTGACAAAATAAAGGCGTTATTGGGTAATTTTGTCAATTCATAACTATTGTGTAATTTATATGGATTTTGGCTAGTTTACATAATGGTTGCTAGGTAACAGTTGTGGATCTACCTCTACTTATGTCATAACTGTCCATGTCCAACTATGAAGTAACATTATAAATGTCACTAAAGTAGTCAAACTGGGTAAACATAAGCAAAATGTTTACTAAAATGTTAATTATAATCATGTTCACTATGTTATAATCGTGCGCTAAAACCTTCGTGCGATCTTCGGGTCTGGATGACCCACAGGCGTCAGAATGCCTCCTCCCTCCATAACAAGAATTTTTTTGCGTGTGTGTTTGTTTTTGTTGTTTTATATTTAGGAATAGTAATAGTAAAAAAGAAGAAAAACATGTGTTTTTTTTACCACATGTACGATCTTTGAGGGCAGAAGGGTTAAGAAGATTTATTCAAATGAGGGAAACTTGAAATGTGAGACAAATTTGAGACAAAAAAGGTTGTGAACTGCTGTTTGGATTATACAGTGTTTTGTGAGATTGGCTGTTTTTGTTGCCTGTCAAATTGCTTTTTCTGTACAAGCCCCTGTCTGGGAATTACCAATAAGAACTGCAGTTTGTTTACTTATTTGCATGGATGCCCCATTAGTTAAAAGCTTATGCAATCAAAACCCTGGGGCCTAGGCTGACGTCTTTTTTGTCTGCTACTTTTCTTTTAAAGGTCTTCACATTTACAAACAAATCACAAAGATAATTTCTCTATCACAAGATCTGTAGATGTATTACTAATGATGCTATGACTTATGTCTTATCGATCTTACTGTGATCTCACCACAATCAGCCTCTACTAAATACATCATTTGTCTCACCTATGTCGTTGTCATTTCCTGTTTAAATGACACTTACTAAGCAGGGAATACCCCACAGGAGGTGTAGATTTGGAGATACCCTGACCCATTCAACCATCACAAGCTGACTCACTTGGACTCGGAAATTTGTACTCAAGTTAAAGAACTGGCTAAAAATTTATAAAATTTTACATTGCCAAAATTGTACTTAACCCCTTTGGCCTCTGATGTCGGATTGCTCTAATTATAAATGGTTACAAGCTAGGGAGGAAATCCTGCCTTGATTTTTATTTAATTTTTTCAAATATAATGAGCAGTGTAAAGCTGCTGTCTTGAAGAAATTGTTTGAAAAGACAGTTTGTTGGGTTTTGACAATTAAGCTTAAATGACTAAAATGAAGAATTTGGGTCCTGTAATTCAATAGAAAAATGCAGGGCAGAATGCCATTAAAAGGCCTATTAGTTTGTTAATTATAGAAAAAAATAAAAAAAAGAAATTATATATATAATATATATTAATATATAATATATAAATTATATATATATATATATATATATATATATATATAATATATAATATATATATAAAATGTGTTCCCTGACCAACTCTGACTCTGATCATTTCAGCCCCAGCTGCAATTGAGCTCTAAGTCATTGCACGGTTGCCTGACTGAAGGCTTGTGTTTGGACGGACTAGCCAGGACCTGAACGCCCTTCTCCCACTCCTGCTTCCATGAGTTGACCAAAAGGCAGTCTTCAGGGTTAATGGTTAGTTTAGTTTAGTCTAGTTTATTCTAGCTGGAGGTGGGGGTTCCCGTTTTACTGCCATATTTGTTTGAGGAGCAGAAGGAAGTTGAGGGAACTGAAGATATGAAAAAAAACTGCTGCTGGAGGACCTGATGCGTTTCATCTTGTATCATCCTGCAGAAACACACTGTTAACAAAGAAACAAAATAAAAGTTTAAAATTTACTGTAACTTGAGTATTTAATGAGTTACTTTCTACCCCTGCCTATATCGTATACTAACATGTGTTATGGTGTTATTTCTTACCTCTCAGAGATTGAATAATTAGGTATAAACATCCCAAAATAATGAATGTCACACAGCAGACTCTAAAAACAATTTATGTTTTCTCCATGCAGTTAACATTTTAACATTATCCGTCTCAACTTATCACTTTTTGTGCCCTGACTTTAAAAATGCTATTTTTGCCCAAAGTATCCTTAAGTCTATATGTCTGACAGATGGCGTGTCAGCATTGTTCTGCGTCCCATGATTTCTAAAGCAGCTTGAGATGAAAAAGCAACTGGGGGTAATATATGCTGAGATAGTGTTACAGATATTACCAAGGATTTTATTTTTACAAGCTGTGCGCAATTTATTGGGGAGAGTCAGGAGAGGCAGGACTATAGTTCAAGGTGACTTTGGTCTCCACATGAAACAAAGCACACAGCGTTGGAATTAAGTGTATTGTCATAGACCTGTCACAAATACTCCTTGTTTTATTTAAATTATGATTCACATGAGTAATGCAGCCTACTTCTTGCTATATATTGAGCTTGTTGGTCATTTTCAATTATTCATGACCTAATAAACATTGCTCGCATGCTATTATTGTCAAATTTAAGTGGGACTTTCTGTAATAAATAATTGCTAATAAGGGCAACGTTTCCTCTAAAATCTTACACCAGCTAGATCATGTGCTTGCAGGTTTTGTGTACAATCACTGAACGAGGAAAAGTATTAAACGTAGGCCAGTTCCTCACTAAAAGTTGATGGGGCATGTCCTGACAGGCACTTTTACGCAGACCCCCTCCCCGGTTGTGTTTAAATCCAAGCTAAAGACTGTTGTGTTTAGCCGCACCTATGACTGAAATGCTTTCATCTGGTTTTTAATATCTTGAATACCATGTAAATGTGTTTTTATGTTTTTATCTATTTTATTGTAACTTACACTGTATTGTGTTTTTTATGTGTTTTAGCGTTGTAAAGCACTTTGAATTGCACTTGGTACGAATTGGGCTCTATAAATAAAATTTGATTTGATTTGATTCATTCCTAATGCAATAGGCATCTTCGTCCGTTAGGTGGCCCTAGTAACACGCAACCGGTCGTTTAACTGACCCTAATTCACTTGCAACCTGCTTCTTCGCTTAATTAAACAACAGTTTGGAGTTGAGCTCAAATAGCAGTAAGACGAGGCTGGAGTTCTGATTATGTTGTCATACTGTCCTCATGTAGTGGACTGAATGTTGATTGTTTATTGTACATCATGTTATGTGTGTGAATTTTCAGCTATAGTAGGATAATAAATCGCCGAAGGGCCACGATCACATGCTTTGAGAGCTACCTCATTTCTTTCGTGAATGGGTCAACGTCAGCCGTGCGCGTGGAGCTACGCCTCGGAGCGCACTATCTCCTGATTTTGATCATAGACGCGCTCTGGCTCTGCGCGGAGCAGGGCAAGCGGCGCTGTCACATGTGAGTGACATTTCAACCAGTCACGTTTGTTTTCCATTTCTGATGTTGGGATCTTCGTTGCAGTCCCATTCACGGGACGGTGGATGCCCTTTGCTTGTACTTTACCCACTGGAGTTCTTTCCGAGAAGATGACTGGATTTGTTTTCAGTTACTCAAGCTACAGCACACACGCACATGCACTTAGGTGAGTAAAATATAACATTAACTGATTGTAAAGCTCTGCGTGTTGAGCTGATTGCAGTTTTGGTTTTTATAATTGAGTTCCTACCGTGCACATGTGGAAGAACGGCACGTCCAAAAGTCGAACAGCATTGAATGAGGAAAGCAACATTTTAAACAAACACAGATGTAGTCAGCGTTATGTCCTAACTGATTTCTTTGCTCCCTAGGACCGGCTATGACTTTAAAGAGGATCCATGAAATAATGCCGACAAGCTACCAAAGCCATGTCCAGCCACAACACGGAGGAATGCCTGCATCCTGGGAATGAGACGGAGTGAAATTCCCAAAGGCAACGCAAAATGTGGATTCTCCTTTCAACTCTACTCATGTTCTGAGAGACAATGATGGAGAGTGAAGAGGCAGATTGCTGCCTCTCTGATGTGATGTAGCCCCAGTAAGCTGCGCCTCTAAAGCCACTTATGATGGATGTCCAGAACTACACCACAGTCATTGACAGCGGCTTTCTGGACGAGGCGCCTCCAAGCAGAGTTCTAACTGGATGTTTTTTGTCTTTGCTCATCCTCACTACTTTGCTGGGGAACACCCTGGTCTGTGCTGCTGTTACCAAGTTTCGTCACCTGCGCACCAAAGTCACCAACTTCTTTGTGATCTCGCTGGCAGTGTCTGACCTGTTAGTGGCTATTTTGGTGATGCCCTGGAAAGCTGTCGCAGAGATTGCTGGATTTTGGCCCTTTGGCTCCTTCTGTGATACCTGGGTGGCTTTTGACATTATGTGCTCCACTGCATCCATTTTGAACTTGTGCGTGATAAGTCTTGACCGCTACTGGGCCATATCCAGTCCCTTCCGCTACGAGAGGAAGATGACACCAAAAGTGGCCTATGTAATGATCAGTGTTGCCTGGACTCTGTCTGTTCTAATTTCCTTCATCCCGGTTCAACTGAACTGGCACAAGGCCCAGACTCAATCGTACACTCTGGGATCGAATGGTACTACTTCTGTCCAAGCCCCAGAAAACTGTGACTCAAGCCTAAATAGGACCTACGCCATCTCCACATCGCTCATTAGTTTTTACATTCCCGTCATAATCATGATCATCACATACACTCAAATCTATCGGATCGCACACAGACAGATTCGGAGGATTTCGGCACTGGAAAGAGCCGCAGAAAGTGCCAAAAACCGGCATGACAGCATGGGGCGTGGCTCCAGCATCACAGAGTCCGAGAGCTCCTTTAAAGTGACTTTTAAAAAAGAGACCAAGGTGCTGAAAACCCTGTCAGTCATTATGGGAGTGTTTGTGTGCTGCTGGCTGCCGTTCTTCATCCTTAACTGCATGGTGCCCTTCTGTGAGAAGTCCAGTGAAGGAGTAGAGGCGTTTCCCTGCATCAGCCCCACCACCTTCGATGTGTTCGTGTGGTTTGGTTGGGCAAACTCCTCACTTAACCCCATCATATATGCCTTCAACGCTGACTTCCGCAAGGCCTTTGCCATTCTGCTGGGCTGCCACAAACTCCATCAAGGAGCCAACAACATGGAGTCAGTCAGCCTAAACAAGAAGTGACTAAGACATTACTGACTCATGTCTGATAAGAGTCCAAGCTCCTGCGGCTGCTCTGGCTCCCTCTAAACAGGGCCAGTCCTTCCTTTACCCCCACACTGCTGCTGGAGATTTGCAGCCTGCATGCACTTTGAGTAAGCTAACCCTAGTTTTAAGTCGGGACTTCCCGCCGAGTGAAACGAGGGGAGGATTTTGGGAAGTCGCTGAGGTTTCTTTCTCGGGATCAGGCGTCACACGCCCTGGGATAGACAATCCTCTGAAAGGGCAGCGCGCACCCTGATGCTGCCAGACGCTGCTTTCTTCAATAGCATCACACACAAACACTGTCAAACAAGCTCCTCCAGTTGCAGTGGCTCTAATTCAACAACACAGCTGCAAATAGAAACATTACTCATTACTTCACTTCCTGTGGTCTTCAAGGCTCAGCTATAGCATCAACATACATCATGTTTGTAGAGAAGTAACGTGCTGTCATTTCATCTCCAGAGTGCTTTGGGGGCTGACGCTTTGCTCATTGCAGTCTTGTCCTGTTAGAGAAGTCAAATACATTATGTCAGATGATCATAACTTCAAGTCCAGTCAACAGACACCTGATGAATAATTCCTGTGCTGCTCAGAGTGGTTTTACGGATGTGTCTCTCATTACTCTTGTATTTTTCATAAACGACGACTGATGACCTCTTTTAACAGACTAGGACTCAAAGGTTTGCCTGACTTGTGTTGTCTTGCTTGGACTGTTGTGCTTCTAAAACAAAGCTTTAATTTATTAAGTTATGTTCAAAATCATATGTTTACTAATTAAAGTAAATGATTTAAACATTCCACTTTCTTGGTCTTCTGTTTTATTTGTCTCCCCTACATTTTGCCAGAAACCTTCTCATGCTCAAAATGTCAATTCAAGTTTCATATTCAAATACATTGAAGGTTGTTGTCATCTCTATGCATAGGCGTAGCATTGGATTTGTGTGTTAATATTATGTTAAGTAATTAAAAACATATTGTCTGACATTACAACAGTTTTCTGCTTTGGTGAATTGGAGTCTTAAGTTGCCAAAATGTATTAATGTGAATGGTTGTATGTCATATGTTTCTGAGTAATCCTTGTGACTGACCTTTGATATGCTCACTGCTTCAGTTTAGTAACCAATTTGTTTTTTCCAATTAACCTCAAATTGTTGAAATATTTGTTTTGTATTATGTTTTACAGATTCCTGTCTAAACAGCTAAAAATGAGATGAATGTTGTCATGAAGTCTGTCCTTCTGTGTACCTCGCATAAAACCTGTGGTTGTGTATAAGGTACTTTCTATATATCATTACGTTAGTTTATCAGCTTACTAAATGATTAAAATATTCCACTTTCTTGGTGGTTAGCGGCTTGTTTCTGCTCTCACCAACATTACTGCGGTTACATTATTGCCTTAGTTGTGGTTTGCAGAAAACGTAGCCCCAAAAACCCTCGCTAAAACATTCACAGTGACTCTAATGTCCTTTAACTCAAGCGCTGAGTGGAAATGTTACTGTACAGAGCGTTGCATTTCACAAAGTCAGCAAGACACCTTACATTTTACCTGTGTTTTTTCAGGTCAAATCACAAAAGCGGCTTCGTATTACTGGTCCGGATGGGGTTTGGTGTCACCGGTGTCCATTCAGGATGGCACATTATGTTTCTTACATTCCAAATTAGCAAAGTACAGAGAGAAAGGGAGAGAGGGAGAGAGGGAAAGGGAGGAAAAGAAGAAGAAAGAGAGAGAGGAAAGAGGGGGCGGGGAGATGGCTATATTTTACAGATGGGTCAGCTTCGGGTCAGTGATGGTTTTCCGGGGAATCCACACACATTCTGGACAGGCACATGCTGTGAAATGGAGATTGAGATAGGAGAGAGAAAGCAGTGAGAGTGTGGCAGGTTAGAGTTGACTGCTTGGATGAACTAAAGAATGTCCATACAACCGGGAGTCTGTATAATCCCGCATTTGTCCAGGAGTGTTCCATTGTAGAAAAAGAGTCAGTTGTAGTCACTGTTTTTTGTCAACTGTGAGTAATAAATATTTTCTATTGTGGTTTAAGTTTACCATGTCTTCTGAAGCGTTAATGAAGGAGTGCCATTGTCTTGAGGAGCAAATATCTTTTCATAACCAATAATGAGGGTGATACCTCTGTAAACAGGGGTCAAAATGGGTATTATTATTATTATTATTATTATTATTATTATTATTTTTGATATAAGAAATTGGTTGCTGAAATTACTTACAGTTTTTCATTTAACAGCAAATTAAGCATATCATTTGGTTGGCTTTACCAGGGGCGTGGCCATACATTTTCCTCAGGGTTGGTCAAAGGGTGGCCCCAGGACCGGCCCAAATCTTTAAGGAAATAATTCTGAGGAATGAACACTTAAATCTCTTATTTTGTGTGAATACATACTTTTAAATAATCAGAATTATGAATATTTGTGTCCATTTACTATTTGTTTTTATCATTTGGTGCAATGATATAAGTGGGCCAGCCAGATTTCAGGGATGACCTGTGCCACCCCTGGCCACTCCCTAGAAACACCTCTGCTAATTCTTCATATGTTTGCTTAACAAGAATAAGCAATGTCTAATGGCAGAGTGGTTAGCTTTCTTGGCTCTGAGCAAAATGTTCAACCCCACTTACGCTGTTATGGTAAGATAAATTAATGTGTTACAATAAATGAAATGAGAGAGTGAATAATTGTCTCAGCCCAGTGAATTATCTCTGACAATTGTTAAAGACTACATATTATTTTGAAAACATTAAATTAGGTCAAATTTTCCTGTCTGTCTGTACAAAAGAGATATTTTCCTATTCTTGCCTTAATTACTGAAATGAATGCTCCAAATGCAACTGCTTGCATAAAAATAATCCAATAACATAAACAGGATATTTGTTTTCTAACTATTTAACTAATCTCAAAACTATGTCTACAGGGGCCAATTACAGCCTATCATCAGATGTCACACTGGCCTTGTTCTCTCTCAACCTTTATTGTTCAAAGAGAATACACGTAAAGACCTTTCTGGGATGCTTTCACATGATCAAATTTTACCCCTGCAGCCTATATGTACAGCAAAACATGCCCGTCAGAACTGTACTTTTCCAGATGTACTTCGGGGTTGAAACACACGCATTGTTGAAAGGAATCTTACATTTAATCTTATCACGGTTGTCAGCAGCTGGTTTTATGCCATCGACCTCTGGGTATCAAACCTCCCCGAGTGCCTTTCACACTGCACTACCCAGCATAAATCTAAGAGGTCTCACAGCCAAAACTTCACTCTTAACACTAACATTCATGTGTCTGTCCAGCTCTGTGATGTATTGCTATCATTAAGGAAGTAAAAAGCCCAATCTGGAGCAGTGAATAGGCCTGAATATTAAAGATGTGAACTTGCACTGTCCCGGACTCATCTGTCTTTCCCTCTCTTGCCTTTCAAATCAAATATCTTTTCATCCTGATTGAAGACTTGCTTCTGGGGTTGAAACTTTGACGTTGCATAATCTGATCAAATGTTTGGGAGGGGTTGTGGATAAAGACACAGAGACAATAGGTTTTGTGACTCTTACAAAACATACTGAGTGACGAATGGACAATGACAGAGCAATTTGGTAACTTAATGGTACTATCAAATTACACTCAATATCTTCTTTGTGCCACAGAATTGAAGCTGTTTTTAAGGTTACTTACATAATCCAGCTATATGGGATCAGGTCAATTTGTGCCAGTCTAATCTTTGATGGATTATACCCAGGGAAAATCTAAATAGTAATAGAACTGTACTTAAAATATCGATGCTACAATACCTGTAGCAATACGTGTATTGATACTGAGATGCGTATCGTGATACTTCTAAACAATATTAATTACTGTAAATTTATACAGTTATTAATCTGCTGCATTAAAGCTGAATCTGTTGACCTGAAATGGTTGAGCTGAAATGGCGACTTGTTCATTGGAATAATGTGTTCTGATATTCAGGGCATCGTGAACATGAAATTCCAATACATTTTTTAATTCAACAAAATTCTACAAAATTTCTTGTAAACATTGAACACCAGTTTAAAAGTCTGAAAAAGTTTCAAATGTAGTCATCTGGACAAGCCTAAAATATCTCTAATTCCAGACGAAATCAGAACTAAAATGGGTATTAAGTCTAAACCAGGGCAAGTTCAAACATTAAAGAAGGACTGAAGCTTGTAATACAAATTTAATTGATTATTACTAACAATGCATCAGTCTAATATAGTGATTTCATACAGAAATCCTTCACTCCTCAAACTCTGGTAGTGCCACAGCTGCTTTGGGATGCTGTCTGATGGAAGCGAATAGCAACAGCTTTTCTGGCACTAATGCGGAGCCAAATAAATACATAAATAAGAACCACTCACACATTCATGCACAGACAATGGCTAAAGTGTCTTGTATAAGGACACAACGACTTATATCAAACGCTCACTGCACTAATTCTTCTTCTTTACATCCTTGGCTTTTTGAGTAACTTTATGGGCAAGAGACGGTGTTAGCATCACCAGCACTGCCCCTTATTGTGCCAAGATAACGAGTGACTGAATATGTGCTTGCCTTTTACAGTAGAGCGATAACATTGATTACATTTACAGAGTTCAAGTGTTAGAGTGGCCTTTCATCATAAACAAAGACAGTCGCCCTTTAAAGCTCGCAGTCTCCGGGTCTCGGGCCTTGTCCTTGCTTCTGTGAAACCTCCTCAAGCGTGCCATGGGACGGAACAGCAATTAATTTGACTGACATCATTCAGAGTGATGGCTGAGGTGGCGACAAGACAGTGTGGGCGTGTGTGTGTGTGTTCGTTCGTGTGTGTGTGGCTGGTACCATCACCTGCGCCACTGCCCAATTCACAGACCCAGCAATCGGTAAACACGACCAATCCGTCGCATCTATCGTTTTTCCCTCTTATTTTTGGGAGCTGAGAGATCCTCAAAGTGATACTGTCTTCTCACATTGGCACATGGGATTGATGCGCGACGTGGCGACTGGGGATGATTCTAATGACAGCGCCCGAGGGAGTGATTTACCGAGACACAGAGACAAGGGAGAGACAGTCTTATGTAAGGATCCTGCAGTGTAAAAATAAAGAGTGCTCTGTAAATATCACAGGACCTTCTCCAAAGTCAAACCATGTTTTCAGCGAAGGAGACTCTCCCTTTGGCCTCTTTAGTCTGTGGACACATGTTCTTCGCCTGTTTTTTTTTTACTTTGGACAACAAACAACAAAAATAAAAGGTATCACTGTTTTCTTAAAGCCAGATCACAATTTCAACTTTAAAATGATTCACGCAGTGTCAGTGTCTTCAGTCGTATTTTTGCTGATTAATGTCTAAAACTATGACTAAAATTACATATATTTTTCTTGACAAAAAGTACTGATGTTCCACAATTTAGTATTTAGTTGAGTAAAACTAACTACATTTTTAACTAAATCTTGACTAGAACTAAAAATAATAAAATTAAAGGCAAATTAAAGTTGTCAAAATGACCATTGGATTCATGTGTACAAATCTGTCTACCATCTTGAAGAGGTAAGCGAAAACTAAAGCCATCTGCGACCTACAAGAGTTCACACTTTACAGTGATTGGTTGAGTCGCCCTGTCACTCACTTAGAGCGTGATTAAAGCTGACCAACATGAGGAGTGTGTTTGTGCATTGAGCTGCATTAAAACAGAGAAGCAATGAATATGAAGACCAAAATGGTTCAGGGACCGGATCACAATTACATTTTTATTGCCATATTCCCTTTTCTCTAACAACAAAACGATATCCTCCTTTTTAATGCATGATGTGGATTCAAATGACAAAATGTTTTCGGGGGGAAACACGAAAAATACATGTAAGATAATAAAGGTTTCTCGCTGTATAGGTTTCAATGTTGGATGGATATTTCATTTTGGTTTCAATTAACTGTGCACCTTTGTCATTACAATGAAAATAAATAATAATCTGCTTTACCAGTTCTTAATGGAACCATTTCATTCTTATAATCTTTTCATTTATTTTTTTTTTTTTACAATTTGAGATTAAATTAATGAATTTCCACCATTATAATTTATATTTACATGAACTCATACCAGAAATAATAACAATCCATATTGCATGCATATAAAAAGCATTTTATCTTTTTTAGTAAAATCCACTCTTTGTGGTAAAATTATTATTAGTACTTCGTTAATAATGTATATGCCACTAAATGGTGTGCCTTAATAGTACATGTTTCAGAAAACACAAAAACTACAATGCACTTTCAATCTGGAAAAAACGAATCTAAAATATTCCAACAGCATTTTAAATGAAAAGGATTAACCACTAACCCTGCAGTCAGTAATATCTGTGTGGACAAACCTGTGGGAAATGGATGCCAGAAAACGGTTTTCCTTGTCAATATATTCTGTTGTGGGAATTACTGAATCCATAAAATTAAAACACAATTAAATAGTTTTAAAATAATCTGTATCAGTCATAATTAAATATGTATTATTCACAGCTAACATTGTTATCATAACTGGTGCACATTCTAATGCATTTTTAATACCCAAAGATAAGGATAATTTCAGGCTAAACTCATTTTGAGCTGACATACGTGAGTGCATTAGCATTGCTAATGAACGCTGCCCATCTCTTTGTTCCCATCTGCTCCTGCGGACACATAAACTCACATTCAGGAGGAAAAACATGCTCTGTACTAACAATCCAGGACACATAGGTTGCACTTTCAGATGCATTTTGACTCTATCATCATTACACTCCTTGTTTGAGTGGTCCGTCTTGCTCCATGGCTGCTGTGCTGGCGCTGCGGGGGGCTGGTGCTGCTGTGTTACATTCGTCACTCCCAGAGGCTCCACAGAGAGGACAAGCCTGTGACCTCGCACTGGGACAGAACACAAGAGACAGAGGACACACAAGTGGGACAAACACAGGCCACACTGACTTTAAAGGTACACCGTGTAACTTTTCCAAGGGTTCGACACCTGCTTGTCTCCATGGAGATATGATTGCTTTGCCTTGAATAGTCCACAGTATGGCATTAAACCTATCTATCGCCAAGCCTGTGATGCCTCCACGCTAAGTTACAGGTCAGATCTACGGAGAGGTGAGCCCCGTGCAATTCATAAATTTTTGGCCCGTAGGCTTTAATAAACAGGGGAAATGGGAACGAGACTGGGGAAGACACTGCAGCAAACTGTCAAAAGCCGGAGTCGCGCTCACAAATCAATTCCAATTATTATTGCTCAATCAATTTGAACAACGGTGTCATTGAGTAATCAAGATTATTAACTGTAACTCTGAAGGCTCATGGATTGTACATTTACCACTTTTCTGTCAGATATGTTCCCAATCTTCATTTTAGAAGCCCCACCTTCACTCTTAGCAAATAATTGTTTGAATAATTGTGATTTTAATGAGGATTTTACAAACTGAGATTTTTTTATTTGAGCAGCCCTAATAAGAATGCACGTTTTGAAGTCTTTTTGGCAATATAAACAAGTGTAATGGAAAAAAATGCAATTTATAGCAATCTATCCTAGGAAAAGCAATAACATCTCCATGGGGACAAGTAGTTGGAAGATTACCCAACAGAGAGGTCACATGGTGCACCTTAAAGCAATAGTTTCAAAATGCTATATACTTGGACATTTTTTGTAACATAATGCAAAAGGCTGTAGGTCCGTAGTTGTTTAGTCGATTCATCGGTCAATGGAGTCTTAATCGTGGAAATCGTAGAAAGTTATTCTTGTACTTTTCTAAATAAATATTTGTTTTTGCATGAACTCTGGTGCCGTTGTAGTCTTGTGAGTGCAGTTTTGATCAGATACATTGAGATGCCTAATAGTGCTGAGAACTTTTGCCAAGCCCCCTTTTTATTCGACTAATAGGTTGGTAGGGAATGTCTTTAGAGAATTTCTATAGTTGACTACAGCCCTAATAATGTCAAACTAGTGCCGCTTTTTGCTAAAAGCCATGGAGGAATAAATAACATACTTAAGTTGGTTGTAAGTTTTAATAGACTATTCACTGTACTGTACATTTGAAGGATTCTAGCCTGTGAATCTAAGTTAAAAAGCTCTTTCTCTTTTCACATCTATTGTTCACTCACTGTGCATAATCTAACATCTAACACAAACCATCAGCCAATGTCTTTTATGTTTTCTTTCTAACTTCACTCCTGACATGTGTTTATTATAGTCTATTTTCATAATTATTTTGAATACAGTGGGCCCGCCTATTCAGAGTATATGAATGGGGTTAAAATAGACGTAATGATCTCCAAACAGTCTGGGCCTCTTCCTGTACGTTGTAAACCAATACTAATTAGATTTCTACAATCTTTCAGTCTGTCGTTTTGGTTAACCTTTGCAAACTGGAACAAGACAGTAAATATGTTTTCAAACAAAGATATCATATACATTAATTTGAAGTCAGCATTTTTTTTGCTACTCACTTCCAAATATATCCACATGCAGTAACATATTTTATTCCTTCATTAAATGTCCACTCATCTGATGTCCTTGTTAAAGTTGTAGAATGACTGACTGACAATGAGCCTGTGCTTTTTTATTTCTATATATTTTAATCTGCTCAGGGAATATTTTTTTTTATTTGTCTCTGTCTGAGGCCAGTTTATTTTGTATGTAGGTCAGCTGGGCTAAATATCAGAGAATAATCCTTCATAAACTGCTGCTCCGTGCACATTTTACAGCCCCACCACAGCATTGACCTCTACACCGGATAGAGGCCAAAGACGTATCGTTTTATCTTTTTCCCAAAATGGTTCAGATCACCTTACATTCCTGTCTCAAGTATCAAAAGAAAATCTCACATATAAAATGAGGAGAAGTCTAGGTCTAGAAATATATATATATATAATATATATTTAAAATGATCAGAGATGAGCAGTAACGAGTAAATGGCTTAAACGTATGCATAAATGTGTGCTTAAAGGAAGCGTGTATAGAATTTCATAAACCTATCTGTGCCCTCAGATACAAGGTAAACTTGTTCATATCAAATATTGATTTATTACTGGCAACAATTGTAATGCTAATATATTCTTGATTACAAAAACATTTGACGTGATTGCCAAGTTATTATTGTTATAATTTGGTATTTTGTTTTGATTATCCAATCAGAAAGCAGAATGAGCCTCCCACGAGTCTCTCATATGTGTTGCAATTTTTTTACCACTAAATCCAGTTTGTTTAAACCTCTGTGTCCTTTCTCTGATCTGAATGGTCATTACCTTAAGCCCAGTTCCTGCACCAATCATTAATCAGTGCTAGTGCAGCCTCTGCAGCTCAGTAAGCCTGGAGTTCTGGAGGTTCAGACCTGAACATGAGCCATGGCTTGTCCATAAACTGAGAATGAGTATACATTCTCTTGTATACATCCTCTATCTGTAGGTTAATTCAATTCAATTCAATTCAATTCAATTTATTTTCGTAACGCACAAAATCACAACAGCAGTTGCCTCAAGGGGCGACAGTAAAAAAAAAAACAGAATAAAAACAGAATAAACAATGTTCATAGGGACTTGGTAATGTCCCAGCATCCCGTGTCCTTAGACAGATGTCCCAAGCTCCCCTGTCCTTAGACCCTCCTTCTCGGCCAAGAAAAACTACCAAACCTCTTTGGGAAAAAGTAGAAACCTGGAGAAATTCCACAGTGAAGGAGAGATCCGATTCTCTCGGACGGACAGGCAGACGCGCCTCAATTTGCAGACTGTTAAGGCTCTACTAGTTCAGGTTCAGTTGTGATTGTTCTGTTTTTGTTATTAGTAAGAGCGCAGGCTGCATACCCTCCCTCTAAAAACAGAATTACTCACGTAAGCTAATTGGAGTCTAATCATTTTTCTTGTTCATTTATATAAACATAAATAGCTTGTTTTCATACAATGTTTTACTCATATTTTAGTGGTTACCTGGACAATACTTTTACTTACAATATTTTACAGTAATAACAAACCTCTTAAATAAATGTTTCCTACTCGACTCACCTCAAACAGTGATGAAGATGAAAGCCTGGTAGATGAGACTGAGCGGTGACAGGTGAAGTTCAAGGTGTCTGGCAAAGACAAGAGGAGACGACAATATTATTAATGATGCAAGTGTTACTGTTTAAGGCAGTTTGGTGGCCTTACATTAAGGTTAAATTACACTGTTGTCCCCGAGAGGAAATTTGTCCTCTGCATTTGACCCATCCTTCAATACGCATGGGGATACCTGTCAGGAGCAGTGTGCGACCGCAGCGCCCGGGGATCTCCAGATCTTGAGCTCAGCTTGGTCATGACTACCTTAGCTGGAGGACTTTTGCCTTTAGTGAATGTTTTAGGTTGATGGGTGCAACCGGAGCCTGGAGCGGGCCAATGGTGAAAGCGAAAACCTATAAAAAAATAAACCTATAAAGTTATACCTGAAGATATAACTTAAAAAATGTCACATATCAAGATTTGGTTAAAAATCATTATTATTTTAGATGCAATCATGAACGTATTATTATTATAGAGTACGTTCCCTTTATGCTAAAGAAACATAAAAGCATGAAAAATCAAATAAAAAGTACTGCTTGTTATGTGGCTTGCCATCTTCAAAGAATTATTTGTACAGGTATTGGGTACTTTGTGAGTTTAAGCTGGATACACAACACAATATGTTATGGCAACGTAATATTAAATCAAATTGTAAAATAGCCCCCATCCAGAATTATAATGGCCTGAACTTCATGAATTAGCTAAAACATAAGATAAATGATTTTAATCTGTTCAACATGAAATTTGTCTGCCACTTCACAGTAACAGGCTGGGAACTAGAAAATGCTGCTGACTTTCACAAATAATTATAATCCATTGGCTCATCGTCCACTCAGTTGCATAACATCTAAGAACACTTTGGCTCCTCTCCACTACAGCTGGATGTTTGACTAAAAATTTATATGCGTGCTAAAAGAGAGATTAAACTATTTATGGCAACAACAAAACAAATACAAACGGGCCCCACGCAGTCAGTATAATAAAACCTTGAGTTGCATCATATAGAAACATAACCAAAATACTGAAGAAACAGAAACAAATAATAATAATAATAATAATAATAATAATAATAATAATAATAATAATAATAATAATAATAATAATAATAATAATAATAATGATAATAATAATAATAATAACCCAGGAAAAGAATCAAACCTGGGACTTGCTTGCTTTAAGAATATTGTGCCAGCTACACAAGCAGTGCAAAGATTAAGAAACCCTGGTGATGGTGCTTTGTTCAAGCAGGAAATAGCAAATAAACTTTAATAATAACATGTCGGTGTAATCCCTCATTCGTCCAGGAGTGTTCCATTGTAGAAAAAGATTCAGTTGTAGTCATCTGGACTCTGTTTTAGAACTGTTTTCGACTCTCATCCAAGAGTCATTCTAAATCTGTGATTGCGATTGAGAATGACTCTTGGATGAGAGTCGAAAACAGTTCTAAAACAGAGTCCAGATGACTACAACTGAATCTTTTTCTACCATTTAATAATAACAGCTTAATAATTGCTAAATATTACCACAAACTCCTGACACAAATGGCTTAAATGTGCTTCTTTTTCCATTGAGCTAATTTTTGTTCCTGAGGGAATCTCTACTGCCAAATAGAATAATGCCAAGTCTTGATCTGATTCGTTTTTATGCACAGTTTAACATTATTCACAATAATTGACACAACAGTTTAATTCAAATCAAAGTGTCGAATCTATTCTTCAATTCTGGGACCAGCTTTTTGAAGTAAAACATTCTGAATAACGTGACATAATAATGTGGCACTTTGTATGTAATCTAGGTTTGTGTATCCTTTTTTAGATTTAATTAATTAATTAATTAATTAATTAATTAATTAATTAGATTTAATAGAAATGATTTATTGCTGCCTCTAAAATTTACATATATATCTATATCTATATCTATCTATCTATCGTTCTATATATATGTGTGTGTGTGTGTGTGTGTATATATATATATATATATATATATATATATTATGTACACACACACACACACACACATACACACACAAACTATGATATCCCAACTTTTTGACGCTGCCATCACACTACTGTGTTAATATAGTTTTAATTAAACAAATCTGGCAGGAGAATATGGCTACACAAAGAGGTAGTGTCAGTGAAGGCATCTGGGGTAAAATCTGTTGAAGTAATTTATACAAATTAGGCCACTCTAGAAAGTTGCTGGTTTGCTAAATGGAAAGGCTGAGAGGAAAGACCATTTATATGGGAAATGTACATTCAATGACCAGTGAAGGCATGCAAACAAAAACATTCTGTAGTTAAATTAGACTCAGTTCCAGCATAACAGCATTATACAAGTGCCAGCAGTTACAGCCAAATAGGCACATGTGTTTTTGGCTTTGGGCCTGTCCATCTGAAGGGGGGATTAACAAAGCAAAAGGACAGTACGGTCGCGCTCAGACGACCCGAATGAGTGATGTCACTGCGACAAGCTGAACAAACAACCCCAGCAGTGAGGCAGAGGAGCAGGAAATGGGTCGCGAGACAAGTGCTACGTCTGGATGGGAATGTTTGGGGAGGAAACTACAGAAGAGGAATGACAAAGAGCAGGGCGAGTTTTAAGAGATTGGGTCGTCTGTGCGCAGCATCTTAAAAAGACATCTGAGGCATGGTGTCTGAAGCAATGCTAAGGTGGACAGTAAATATCAAATGTTTAAAACATTTAATGCACACATTTTATGCCACTCAGTATATTTGTGCCAGTCCCACGTCTAGAAATAACTGCCTTAGAAAGGGCCGTACAGGAAGCTAAATATGCATATCACTTCAAAGGGCATAGTTTCTTTTTTATTGTGACAAGATGGAAACAGCCAAAAAAGAGAAAAGAAAAATCACTGATGCATTTTAAAAGGAAAATACAATACAAAAATATGTGTAATTACATAGAGAACATATTATGATGATGGTTATTTGAAAGACATTAAGATATGTTTAAGATTGTTTAAAGGAGGAATATTATGCTTTTTTCCAGGCATCGTATTTTCCAGACTATAAGTCGCACCTTTTTTCATAGTTTGACTGGGGTGCAACTTATACTCCGGCGCGACCTACATGTGATATTGTTAACACATTATCACATCGCATTTCACATGTAGATTATTTTCACACTGACAACCGCAAGAGGGCGCTCTAGCCTTGTGCAGACGTGTCTGACGAAAGCGACGCAGAAGAGGAATTGACGGAGTTGTTTATAAGTGACACCGAGGAAGAAGAATTCAATGGATTTAGTGATTTGGGGTTATACTGATGCTTTGGTAAACTTGTTAGCATATAACATCATATGTTATGTTACAATACCAGACACTTACGACAGTTCGTTGTCTAAGCGTCATGTAGCTGAAGGTGTTACGTTAGCATACGTACATCTATTCACCATGTTGTTCTCTAATCTGTTATTATTTCAAATTGCATTTCAAAATAAAATGTCTGTTCTTGGGCTTGGATTTTATCAAATAAATTTCCCCCAGTGCGACTTATATGTTTTTTCCTTCTCTATTATGCATTTTTTTTGGCTAGTGCGACTTATACTGTGGAGCGATTTATAGTCCGGAAAATACGGTACTTGGTGTAAAATTAAAACACAAAATTTTACATTTAATTCATTGTAAACCACAATATTGATCTAAACGGCTTGATAATAGAATAAAAGCAGATTGAGGATGACTCTTGGATGAGAGTCGAAACATCTTGTTTTTCTAAAAACACTAGCAAGCTTACTACAACTGAATCTTTTTCTACAATGGAACACTCCTGGATGAATGAGGGATTACACCGACTTGTTCTTGATAATAGAAACAAGTCCATTGACTTCCAGTTCAAAGCTGCAAAACAGAAAAGCCTTTCAGTCTTCATTTGCCACTCTGACTCTTCCTGGTGATATTTCACTGTAGCAAGCAACGGATTGTCCATTACATGTTTTTATTGTTTAATAGTGGCTTTGTGACATTTTAGGACCTTATGTATCACTTCAGAGTTTTAATTTTTCAAATAATCAAACAAAGTACTCCAGCCTCAAATTTAGGACAATAGGATTACAGTACTCAAACATGCACAGTAAGAAGGCACTGGGTTTGACTCTCAGGCGGCACCGGGCCTTTCTGTGTGGAGTTTGCTTGTTCTTCCCGTGTCTGCATAGGTTTCCTCAGGGTGCTCCAGTTTCACCTACCACTAAAAACTTGTGGGGGAGGAGCCTAAAGCATAAAGAGACTATGAATCTCAGTGAACTTTCCTGGTTAAATAAAGGTCAATAAATCAAATAAATACATTTTGCATAATCTGTCCCTCTCCGGGCCAGATCATGACCGGAACATATTGTGTGCTATAACTAAAAACACAATATGATGTTTCTTCCCACTCTTCACCCCATTTTATTCTGTACTGTACATCTGTATAATAAAATACAAACGACATCCCCGCAGAAATCAGCCACTGTGACTCTAAACGGTATAGAAGTCAGTGTGTTAAGAGATGTAGGCCGTCTGGCAGCAAAATAGAAGCCGTGTTACGTCAAATCTTGGCAGCGTGAGTGTTGTCATACTCAGCTCAGTCTTAATCTGCAGGCAACTCTTAATGACATTTTGATGCGTCTTACTGGACCAAATTCAAACTCGTATTTACTTGTTTTTTGTCAGTGGTGTTCCCCAAATAGCTGCTCAGGCTTAAATCAAATTGCATGTGTTTAGAAAGATTATTATATTTTTACCTTATTTTAGGGCAGGTCATTAAGAGCAAATATATTCACATATGTCAAGCTTGTAAATAAAACCGATACAAATATTAAAATTGGACCTTAAAAATGTTTTAAATCACAGTTAAGTTTTCATTAAAAAAATACAAATATTGTGCAGAACATCAGATGGGATGGAAGAAGAGGGAACAAACAAAAGGGATTATATTGCTTATATTGAAGGAATTTACTCTGAATTTGCATCTCTTTGGTTTGAGGCTTGTGCAGTGTATTAATCCATCCATCCATCTTCTTATCCGGGGCCGGGTTGCGGGGGCAGCAGTCTAAGCAGGGACTCCCAGACTTCACTCTCCCCAGACACTTCATCCATTTCGACCGCTTGTATCCGCGATCTTGTCCTTTCGGTCACTACCCAAAGCTCATGAGCTCATCGAGAGCTTTGTCTTTCGACTCAGCTCCTTCTTTACCACAACAGTCCGATGCAGCGACCGCATCACTGTGGACGCTGCACCGATCCGCCTGTCAATCTCACACTCCATCATTCCCTCACTCGTGAACAAGACCCCGAGATACTTGAACTCCTCCACTTGGGGCAAGGACTCCCCACCCACCCGAAGAGGGTGAGCCACCTTTTTCCGGTGGAGAACCATGGCCTCTGATTAGGAGGTGCTGATTCTCATCCCAGCTGCTTCAAACTCGGCTGCAAACCGTCTCAGTGCATGTTGCAGGTCCGGGCTTGATGGAGCTATCAGGACAACATTGGTCTGCAAACACCAGAGATGAGATCGTGTGGTCCCCAAACCGGACATCCTTCGACCCCTGACTGCGCCTAAAAATTCTGTCAGAATGAACAGAATTGGTGACAAAGGGCAGAGAGTATAGAGCTGGTCCAGTGTTCTACGACCACTCAGCTCCTCCTGAATCCGAGGTTTGACTATCGGTTGGATTCTCCTCTCCAGTACCCTGGAATAGACCTTACCAGGGAGGCTGAAGAGGGTCCCCCTTCTTGAACAGAAGGACCACCACCACGGTCTGCCAGTCCAGAGGTACTGTCCCCGACCACCACGCGACATTGCAGAGGCGTGTCAGCCAAGACAGTCCTACAACATCCAGAGACTTTAGGTACTCAGGGCGGATCTCATCCACCCCCGGAGCCCTGCCTCCGAGTCCTCAGTCCCTGCTTCCTCTTCGGAAGACGTGACAGTGGGAGGTCCTTAAGGAGGTCCTCAAAGTATTCCTTCCACTGTCCGAATATATCCCCAGTCGAGGTCAGCAGGTCTCCACCCGCACCATAAACGGTGTTAGTGAAGCACTACTTCCCCCTCCTGAGGCGCCGGACGGTTTGCCAGAATTTCTCTGGGGCCGACTAGTAGTCCTCCACCATGGCCTCCCCGAACTCCTCCCAGCCCCAGGTTTTTTTCTCTGCCACAGCACAAGCTGCGGTACGCTTCGCCTGCCGATACCTGTCAACTGCCTCAGGAGTCCTACGAGCCAAAGAGGCCCGATAGTGTGTTAATCAACTAGTTTATTTGCGTGACAGGATCTCGTAGGCTAATGATACACATGGTTTGAGAGAAATGTATTTAAAAAATACGTCTGTATTTTTGCGTCCACTTTTTTACTGTGTTTCTGTGTTTCTGTGTAAACAGTGGGTTAGTGCGGAAAGGCCATCACTAACTGTAAACTGGAGACAGACCAATATAATATAGGTTGGCTGGTAAATATATACTGTATATACGGCCATATAGGGCCAAAAGTTTGAATTTTTGGACAATATTCTGTTTGGGTTGACATGGCTATACACTTTAAGCACAAAATTACACTGGTCTCTTAAGAATTAGAACAGGTCTTTGGGTGTCTGAAAATAATTTCTATTATAATGTCCTTTTTATACATTTATTATACAGAGCAGTGCACTGTATAGTCAGTAACAGAGTTTGTTCAAATTATTGCTAATTATTGCTCACAATGATCAATTCTCTGGGTGCTGAAATATCTGTATCGGCATCAGCCATGAAGAAAATAAAAACATCTCTATTGTAGACAACATACTTAAGGCAAAAAATAAGTAACATTTGAAATGTTGTTATTTACTTCAAAAGATTGATTGCTGACAGCAGGATTAAGCCTTTCACAAATCCTGTCAAATGTCACATCACTCATCACTGCCCACAGATACAGACCAAAAGGTGTGTTGTTTCTGTCTGTCAAATGTAAACAAATCATTAGTTTGAGGTTTGACTTTTGTTCTATGTCTCTTTTGGTGCAACTCAAATTTAAAGTTTTGAAAATATATGTTAATAATTAAACATAATGTAATATTAACATGAATTACAGACAACTAAACATGCCATGTTCCATATTTATTTATTTATTTTTTAAGATTCGCGCCACATCAAGACAACCCTAACAGATGCCATTTCAGGGGTGTTTACATATTTAAATGCAGAAATAATTGATACAGAAATTCTCCATCAATAATTTACAGTGCAATAAAAATGTGTTGCTGTGACCAGGGAGGCGGGTCAGACAAACTCACGAGAGACTGTCCTGGAATAGAACCAGCTCAAACATTCATTATCACACCAGCAGAAGCAGTGGAAGATAAGACGGTGTCGGCTGCTCTCGATCCTATAGGAGCAGACAGGACACACAAGCCTATTTTAGGAGGGGGCTTGTTAAACACAGACACAAAAGCAACCTTAAATCGGCTGTGGGGCGCTCACATGGGACCAGTGAGCACAAATGGACCGTTCATTTGCACGTGTGCTAACACAGCTTTTCACTTCGGGGAGAGAACGATTGTTGGAATTTTACAGTGACACAATTAACCCCGTGCTTAAGAGCTTGTTAATAGTTGATGTAAAGCAGAAAGTACATGCTGTGCAGTGGTTTATGGTAAAGATAAGTGCACAGGCATGAACTCATCTGGTTGAGTAGTATTATAGATAAGCTATTCACCTCCAATAAAATAAAAACTAAAATTATGCATAATTTTCTGTCCCTTTTCAAAATGTGATACCTTACAATTTTCTTACATATTCAGCCTCACATCGCTGTCTGAAAAATTCTGTTATTCCGTGCAGCTTTGTACCAAAATATTGAATTTGCTGCTATTTGGTTCTGCTTGACATATTCACTTGTTATTGTTGTTAAAGCCATTTAAAATTGCATTTAGTGAAATCTGACACGTATAAAGCCCCAAGGCTATAAATATTGTGATGCCCGCATCATATTACTATATTATAATTTATGTTTGTTGAATCCGTCCCTATCAAATAAACATTAAAATAAAAAAGTGTTGACACTAACCCAATGTGAAATAGACTGTGCCGCCAAAATGTTGTACTTTAATGTCGGTCTTCCATTGAAATGTATATCTACCATTAAAATTGCTTCCTGTTTTTCGTGTAAACAAGAGGTCTTGCGTATTTCTTCTCAGCCTCTCTCCTACATACTACTTTATCTTTATCAATGGCATACATCTGTACCCCTCTGACATTCAATTAACCCAACAAAATTACAGATCTCAAACTCTCAGATCACCTCCCCACCATTCTAACCCAAATAACTCACCTGATACTCTTGGGGCTCAAGCCGCACGTAACGAGACTTCCATAGGAATAGTCAGCTGCACGTCCAGAGAGGTCAAAGTTCAAGAGGTCAGCTACTGAACAGCCTCCCCAGGGGTTGGAAAAGTCATGTGGATTATTAGGCCTGGATCCTCCTGAGCAACTCGTGGACAATAACGAACCTCCTGACATTGGACCTAAAAGTCAGGGAAGATGAGCGGTAATGGATGTGTTTCTTCAAATAACATCTCCACAAGAGGCCATGCAAACGAATAACAAGCTGCAGTGTGTGATGATGGTCCAATTAAGCAAGCACAGTGAAGAGAACCAGATTATTATTTTATTTTATAAATACTGCAAAGATTACATGTAAGACTTGTATGTAGATAGTGTATTGTAGTGTACATTTCTAATTTCGCTTAAATTTCATCCTGGGCAGCTAAGAAAAGTTGTGAAATGGTTTTGAAGTTTGGTGTGAAGGAAACGAGCAGTTTTGTGGACATTTATCCAGGGAGAAGTATGATGAGCTTGAATAATGGGATGATTGAGAAAAGTCAAGCATTACTGTAAAGAGTCAAAAAACCTCTAAACACATCTGTGGTTTTCATCTGTTTACTTACATTGCACGGTTTACACGAACAACATACATAACATGATCTGCATGATAACAGGAAGAAGCCAACTTTAAAATGACTCCTTTTTCTATATTGAGAACTGGTGGTGGTTTCGCTTTGTCTCTGGGCTGAATCTTTAGAAACCATGAACTGACTGAAGGTAAATTGGCTGTGTTCTTAATTAAATAATAACAATCATGTTAAGCTTGCTTTAATTAACTTTCCAGTCAGGTTTCCCCCCGGTACTTACATTGGACATATGGACAACTTTTAATTCTACATGTTTGAGGTGAACTTATTGTGTTGAGGAGAAAGACTAAAAGTAAAAAAACATTTGAGGCACAACAGAATTTAAGTATCAAAGATTAAAAGTCCTTTAATGTGCCATCACCTGTCCGTGACACAATAAAGGGCTTTTAATCTTTGATACTTTAATGTCGCCGTGCCTCGGATGGTTTTATTTTTACTTCTAGTCTCCTCAATGTTACATGGCCTCATATTCAACCTGCTTTGATCTACAAAACCTTTTGAGCCTGAGATGCACTCACCTTGTCTTTTTGAGTTAAACTTATTTTG
The DNA here is from genome assembly GCA_015082035.1 of Chaenogobius annularis. Taxonomy (NCBI): domain Eukaryota; kingdom Metazoa; phylum Chordata; class Actinopteri; order Gobiiformes; family Gobiidae; genus Chaenogobius; species Chaenogobius annularis. The sequence continues at coordinate 237,397 of BJKM01000135.1, read as the reverse complement.
TGTTTGGTTAAACAGCGATAATGAGCTGAAAAGTGCTCAATTGTACTAAACTGAAGACTGTGGGTTTTGTCCGGATCAGAAACGGCACTGAGAGGAGGAAGTGAAGATGGGTGGATATTTTAAGGAGGTCTTAATCTTCATTAATTGTCCCATCTGTAAATCTGCTCGAGTGAACACACCGTCTGCTTATCCATAGGATATTATACTTAACACACAAGCACCAGAGGCAGGAACTGGAGTTACTCTTATACTCAGACATATTCAGCTGGACAATATGGCAAAGAAAATAATGTTCCTAATATTGATTGATACACATTTTTATAACATTTTATTTTATCTTATTAAAAACAAATAAAAATGGTTTTACATGTTAATTTCCAAACATAATCATTGTTATCTAAATATTTCCTCAATGGATGAATTTAGCTCTAAACCACATGCTTTTACTTATTGGCCATTACAAAGAACCAGGAGTATAATATATAAGGAGTATATTGACAGAAATGACTGAATCTCCATTCTCAAATTGGAATAATTGCACAGCCCTGTAAATAACGTAACGTAATAACATAATTGAATATGTGAGCTATACATGAGTTTTTAAATTAAGAGATTTTTAATCCACACAAATAGGCTTGTTAGTGCTGATGACAGAGAAATGCAGAAAATATAATATATATAGCTGCTGCTTTGAAGTTATGGAATTTAGGCATTTTTAAATCGTGTAAAACTCAGTAATATTATCAAAATAAACTGCTAGCTTCAATTATATAAAATGAAAGCATATAGAATAATTTGGTGCCTAGTAGTATGACGTTGTCTTGGCAGAATGGAGAATTTTGACAGAATGGGACAGAAGAATTAAAGGGGCATGAATGGCAAAATCACAACAAAACATCTTGTCAAGAAGAGCAGTTCAAAGGTGACAGGTGCACTTCTGAGAGTTTGTCATACATGAATAACACCAGGTCCTTCCCCATCCAGAGACTGGCAGGCTGCACATTGACAGCGATGTAGGTAACGATGTGAACAATGTGCCATAGCCAATGTCCCAAAACTATCAGAAAGGAAATACTTATTTTATCATTTTATTTCAAATGAATGCATGTTAATGTAGATCAAACAGTGAGCCTGCTTGTCTCCATGGAGACACTATTGCGTTATTCCACGTAGCATTAGACTTATCTTGCATTTATTCAATTACAGGTGCTTTTTTTAATTGCTCAAAAATACCTTAAAAATACAATTTGGAGCGAGGTCAAAATGTAGATAATATCATGAATGTTTTTTAAAGTTATGAAAACGTTGACAATTGATATCATTTATAGTAACAAAAAGAGCTGATTAAAAATAAAAAGTTATATTGTAAAGTTGTAGAAAACGATTCAGCTGTAGTCATCTGGACAACTGAATCTTTTTCTGAAATGGAACACTCCTGGACAAATGAGGGATTACACCGACATGTTATATTGTAAACTTTAAACTAAGGATATAATGTGATATTTCTGCACTTTTGTAATTAATTTGCCAGATTTGTCTGATAATTAAACCTCAACTAATACATTTGACCTCACATGCTTGTCTCATAGCAGAAAGTTCAATGTCGTACTGTGGAACATTCCTGGCAAAGTGAAAAAAATGTCATGGATACAAGCAGGTGGCAGACCCCCCACCAGAAAAAATACATACTGTAGTGCTTCTGTCAAATATCACTACTTAAGGTGTGAATGAGACTAAAATAAGCTCTACCTCTAGACGTGATATACAGCAACATAGACAAGCTGACCTCATTATTTACTGGTTCAAAGACATGGGAACAGTTAAGCCCTTAGAAGAATTACCGCTGTTACTTTTTCTCATATTTACCATGTGTCAAATTACTGTATTCTCGAGTGTTTAGTGCAACCGAATCTCCATTGCATGTGGTTGTGTGAATTGGTCTTTGTGCTTTGACTCTATATCGGCACATATCCCTTTTCTGTGAGTATATGCTATTTAGTTACCAGAAAGTGTTGGAGGGGCAGGTCTATCGCGGTGCAAAAAAGCGGGCCATGGGGGAGATTGATGAGTCACAGGATCTCAGGAGACGGAGCAAGCGCACAGACCTGTGGGGAGAAAAAATTAACCACACCACACAATCGCAGCGGCGCCAAAGAGCATTGTTATTAAGAGTCTCTGATGCGGGTTTAAATGTAACTGGAATACATCAATTCAGATGCCATTGGATACCCAGATGAAATAACAGTTCATATATAAACAAATGTTGTGCTGAATGCTGTCGTAGAATGGAGTTTAATGGTGCCGCAGCATTAGGATTGCAAAAAAAACTGCATTGGACCCTTCCTGAATAGACACCAAAGGGCAATATTAAATGAAAAACTATTATTCTTTTGATACTTTTAATGGCGGTTGGCGGCCAACTGAAAAGGTGCATTTACCGCCACCTACTGTAGCTGCGCGTCTTCTGTAGTTGTACGTCTTCAAAGCATGTGTTTTACGCTCTACCAGGGTTATTCAACATAAAGCCCGGGGGCCAAATCAAGCCCTCCAAGTGATGGATCCGGCCCACAACCCATCTTCCAAATATTAAAAATAATAATAATAAATATTGTTTACTGGTTTCATTCTGGGTTAGCACTAGTTCAGACCTGGTTGGGTCTAGTCTAGTCCTAGTTTAATTCTGGTTCAGTCCGGCTGGAAAAGCATTTTGTATTATTTGTTAGTTCTCTCAAAAATGTAATCTCTCAACAGTTATTTTATTGTATTAACTCAATTTATTGAAACAGTGTTGGGGATATTTTGCCCAAAATGTTGTTGCAGTAGTGAACCGCCGGCCCAGAGGTCTTGACCCTCCAAAAATCTGGCCCTCGGGCAAATTAGGTTGAATAGCCCTGCTCTATACCATAAGAAAAAAGAAAACAAAAGTGAAAGAGAGAGAGAAAGATTGAGAAAGAAAGAAAGAAAGAGCCTTTTGTATTATCATTGTGGTATCAAAATCAATATTGAGCATTTTCCTTGGTATCGGATTAAGTTACACTTTTAGTTTTGTATTGAGACAACGCTACATCACCAGCTCTCTGAATCAGAATTGTGGTCACAGCTTTACAAAAAACAATTAAGCGATAGTGCAAGTACAGTGTAAAGTTTGAAATCATCAATGTACAATGAAAAAGAGGAAAAGATAACATGATTTATCTTCTTTTTGCTCCTTTTCATTATATTTTGGTATGCCTAACTGTTTCTTACTGATGATGTCTTTTTATATGCTTTGATTAGATTACATTGGATCAAATAAGATTAGCCTTTATTATGTCCAAATGGAATAATTTCTGTTGAACAAGCAATGGGCACAAAGACACACAAAACTGACAAAAGACCACATTCACAATACCAAGTACATACAAAACCCAGCGGTGGCAGTGACCAACACGATCCAATGTTATGATATTCATTTAGTCATTAAGAAACACAACTGCTCAAACTGCCCTGACACTGGATGTGTTGACTCTGAGTCCTTGATGAGTGACTGTTGAACTGCAAGACCTTTGATTGAGCTTTTCTATGTATTTAACTGCTCAATGTGCAACAAAAGTGATGTTGATTGAGTGGCTGATTGTTTGCTTGACAAAGGTAAAGCAGTCATCCAAAATACCTTTTATTCATTTCATTTCATAAGAATTTCTTGCTAGCAGAGAAAATTATGTAAGCCAAATAATTGCAGTCTTTGCAATTATTGTGACCATTTAAACTGTGATTTCGATTCGATTTGTGACATACCTTGTAGCTCTGGTAGAAGGTTTGCCTATTTGTTGTAAAGGTTTGTGAAATGTCTAAAAATAGCTTGGAGTAGACAAACACAGAGTGAAGAAGAAATGGGAGCACATTTGTTTTGTTAATCCCTCAAATTTAGCGCAGACATATGTTCTTTCTGCCCCCTGATGCCTTCACTGACCCAGATCCCCAGGTAAAAAAACAACAACAATGAAAACAACAAACAAACAAACAAACAAACAAACAAACACAATCTAGTGCAACCTTAACCTGCAGTACGTTGTCTGACTATCTTTATCTCAAGAGCCGAAGCTTTTAGGTGTGTCTTTATGGCAAAAGTGGGTCATGTCGGACTGAGGCAGATGCACGTTGAAAACCAGCTGAAAGAGCGAACAAAAGGAAGAAACCGCTGGAGGTGGGATTACGAGAGGTCGAGGGCGGCGTGCTGCGTGTGCTGAGAGAGACAGTGCATGTTTGGAAGGATCAGGTTTCCGCACTGAGTAGTATGACAACACATTACTATATCTAAGACTGGCTGAGCACCTTTTTCCAAATTAACCGAGGTGCCAATTTGAAGAAGCAGCGTGACTGAGCAATAATTCGTTTTTTTAACATGAATTGAATGATGATGACTTAGTCTCAGGTGCATTAATTTGTTATTGTTAGTTATTGTGTTTACAAGCTCAACAATTTAACACAAGAACACAACGATAGTACGCAGTGATCAGGACTGAAATAAACATGAACCACCTGAACCAAAGACAATAGCCGCAGAAAGGACCCATTCAACACAACAGCTACAGTGTTATGTAAAATGAACATCAAAATGACTGCACACCTGAGGCCTCCAGATGATTTGTTTGTGCAAATAAATACATATATAAATAAATAATATGTAATGCTATTCCAGTTCATTATTATGTAATGAGATGATGCTTTTAACTCCTCTTTAAAGCGCTCATGGTTCAAGGACAGCCAGGTTTCAATAAAAAGCATAATTCACCCCCTCTTAGGTTGACAGCTGAATACTTTAGCACACCTAACAGATAAGTGAATATTGACCACCTTAAGGCAACATTTTCCTATCTTTTTTGACTAACTTCTGTCTGACTTAAATTATTCCTCATTTATTTTTGCAGAAACTACAGCAGCTTGAATGACCCAAACACCCACATCCATTCTGAGGGTGCACAATGATCATAACTACATTATTATTCCAACTATTTCTAGGTAGTGACTTGGATCCCTGACAGGAAAACAATGCTGTTCAAGTCTCTCAGGTCTATCTGCATTGCTCAGGTTGTGATGATTACAATATTCATTTCAAACACATACATAACATATTTGTGTTGTAATTTTAAGACATTTTCCAGTATTATTACTAGTATTACTTAGTATTATTTTCATGTTTTGAAAAATCATAATGGTTATAGTTTGATAAAATAAATATTACAGTTAAATAAATGTAACAAAACAGTGTGCCAATCCATCTAAGACCTGAGAACAGACCCAGGATTGTTGTGCACCTGTAGCCCGCTTTTGAAGGCGGAGATGAAAGCATGTCCTTTAATGATAGCTTCTTCCAACACCACAAATGTCAACAATTTGCACCTTTGGCCCTACGAGCTGTGTGACTAAGAAGAAAACCCAATCCAGTCACTCTTACCGCTCCTACCTGCAACGTCTCACATTACAGCCCGCCGTGCAAGACAGGACAGTTGAGAGAGACACGGGGGACGAGAGAGAAGTGAGGACAATGCAGTAAATGTCGGGGTCGGGATTCAAACTCACGACACTGCAGCTGGCTGGACATGGAGCCTGTCATACGTGTGCTGTGCCTTAACCACTCAGAACTAAGCTCTTTCTGCAGAAGTATAGAAGTAAATGTCCCGATTAATTTGAAATCTCAAGGGAAATTGGTATTGTTAAACTTTGGCAGAGGCAAAGGATAGATTAGAAGCATAGTCTTGAAGGTATAAAGTCATAAAGGCTGTGCAAATAACTGAATGTTAATCAAGATTGAGATCCACACAATTCCAATTGTCAATAACATGCTCACGTCTCCCTCCTCTGTCAGTAAAAACATGTGATTTCGGGAAGAATTCAGACTACTTTGGAGGAAGAAGTTTTACATTTTTGTATCAAATGGCAATGAATATATATTGTGTATCATGATCATGATGAATTAGTATTAAATTTTTTTTTTAAAAATGTTTATTTCTTTTTAGTAAGAAAAAAAATGGAAAAAAAGAATTTAAAATTGATCAGTATGAGGAGAAATAATATGATTAATATTTTTGTATATTTGGATTCAACCATTTAGATTCACACACCAATTACATCAAGTTAAAGAATTTAATTTTAGGAAACAGTTCAGAATGACAACCGTCAAGAAAGTGTATCGACAATGATGCTAATATTTTATAACAAATAATCGTAGTCTTTTATAATTTTGAAGTAGTTTGATTTGCAGTTTATTCATCAGTAGGTATTGCCAAACTATGGTGATTAAATAAGTTCATATTTTTTATAAGATGCCTGTGTTTTTTCCCCCAGTATAGGACTGTGGAGTCAGTAGATTGAACGCTTCTTTTGTATTACAACTGCTCTTTTACTTTCTTCTCCAATGCTGCCAACAATGTCTTGTCTACATTAACTACTTGTTTTGGAGTCGTTGTCCCAGGCCAGGGAGGGTGACAACATTTTAGGCTTAACTGTAACACGATCGTCCTGCAAAATTCATTGTACGGCGGCGCTACATACTTCTGACGAGCCAAGAACAAAAGCCAATGTCATTTACAGCCAACACAATAGACCAAGCCATAAGAGTCTCATGTTTTATTCAGCAGCACTCAAGAGGAATTAAACAAGACATTATCTAAGAGGCTGCAAGTTGCTGAGTTAAATCACACGTAGTTCTTTTCTCACTAAGCGCACTGTTACCTGAACTACGCTGAAATGTATTTAAATTACAACTCCATTAATATGCGAGTCCTAGAAACTATTGTGGCCAGTTGCAACTCATGGGAGGTTGCTACACCTAGTGGTCTAGAGTGAAAAGTGCAACGGAAATGAGGGGGGATTTCTGCTGGCATGGTGTGAACAGTGTGTAAAGGGCATTCATGCATGACTGAGTCCAAGGATTAGCCACTGTAACTACCAGGAATCTTGATCTCATCTTTCACATTTGATTAAACCCTGATCCATGAACTTGCGAAGCTAAGTATCTTGAACAGTACAATGGAAAAATACAAGCGGTTTGGGGGAAATACATCATGGATTTATTAAGGCAGGATAAACAGTCATAGTTTTTTATGTTTAATGTGAGATTATATTTTTAGACACAGATTGAACCAAGTTTAACGGGAGACATTTTTGATTTGTTCAGTTTTTAGGTCAGTTTGATCTCTCAACGTCAACTCTTTTATCTGGAAATTACATTTATTATTTCCTTTAATCAACTTGCATCCATATATTTAAATGGAACATTGTAATTTCAAAGGCCGGTTTCTCCAAATGCTGTTTTCCCACATCGGGACATAAAGATCAGCCCTTATAGTAGCACCTACACATACTAAACGTTTCAAATCCTGATCTTGACATGGTTTTGATGGATTGTCCAGACGGATTAGTTTAATCCTGATTTATTTAAGTTTCAACTCCAATTAGGATATAAATAGTGCAAAATAGTAGATTAAAACATTACATGATAAAAATGGTGTATTGTGTACTTTTTTTCTTACATTTAGGTTTCATGTTTCAAATGTATTTTTTTCCCCTATTCATCTGCAGCATCTCACCTTCTTAAATCCATAAAAACAAAACATGTTTGTGGTAGTCAACAATTACTGTGCATAGCTATAGCTCAAAATATTTAACATATAATACATTTTTTTGTAATTTTTGCTTACGTTTGTAAGTAATATTTAAAATGCTTTTGCTGACTATTTGAACAAGGCCATTTATTAACAATCCGTTGTACCTGCCCCATGTCCAGAGAAGATGGAACAGGCTCCACACCACTCTAAACCACTCTGAACGGATTGATTTTCCACCACTTATAGACCACTGAGCGACAGGGAAAAAGCCAGCTGATAAGCAGCCAATCACAACAGTAACACTAACTTCCATTTACTGTATGGGCAATTAAGAGCTACTGTTTCACCCATGCATGGATGGAGAGGCCACACAGAGCCTATGGTAACATGATAGATAGAGCATGCACTGGTGCACAGAGTGTAAGATAGAAATCAAACCCACAATCATGCCAAGACAAAGAGGAAACCTATACACTAGCCTTTGCTTTAACTCAGTGTCATTCTTCTGATTGTAAACGTACAGCATGCGATAATAAAATTCCATAGGAATACAACAATTAATCCACGAATTGTGACTAGTCGACTTTAAAATATACCCGTTGTCGCATAGTGATAATAAAAAGCTTTATCTGGACTATACACTCTAAAACACATACGGAACTACCTTTTTTTTTTTATAACAAAGACAGTGACATTATAAAATCAAAATGTTAAAAAAGAATACTCAATTCCTGATTTTCATCAATAAAGCACTTTATCTGTAATTATTTTCTCTTTAAAAGCCTTTAGTCCCCATACTTCAACCTTTATGTAGTTAAAATGGTATTTAACTTGTCTCAATGTACAATATAGAAATAATCGTTTGACTAATCAATACATTTTTTTTTTTTTAAATCACGGACTAGTCAACCACAAAAACAAGTGTGACTTGTCTTCCATTGTTAAAAGTTTATAATGCTAGCCTCATCTATTTCAGATTTTGTGAACTGTTCAGCTATGGTTTTGTAAATATTATACGTTGTACATTAAATGCAGGTAAATACACACATTTGCAGTCAGACTGCAGGTTATGGACAATTAAATGAACCATGCAACATTTAAATGCCAGATTACAAAGTTCATAGAAATACAACAGTTCAAACTTCAAACCTCGTCTGTAATATCCAAGAGTATTGTAATTAAGACAATTTAGGACATGCTATTTGCTAAAATATTTGGTTTTGAAAGCATAATTTCACAACTTCAAGGGAGACTTGGTTGAATAACTAACTATTAAACATAAGAGAAACAGCACTCGGCCCAGGCCGCCCAGCAAAATATCTACACAGCTAGAATATTTAGTGTAAGACATTTCAGTCCAGTCCATACAGGCTTAGGAAGATTACAAGCTAAATACCATCTATACTAATATGGTTTGCTCTGTTATGCATGACAAACTCTACTTCAAAGGCGTTGTAGTAAATGAGGTCTAGAGGTTCAGTTTTTTGCAAAAGAAGCATTCAGAGTCAAGAGTGTGAAAGTACAGCAGGTAGAGAGTTAATAAGGGTTTACAAGGTTAAACTATCAGATGATTAGCAACAATAAAATGCATGTGTAATTATGGGAACAAGCCTATGGAGACATGGTAAGGAAAAACCAAGACGACTCAAATAGATGTAAACATTAAAATTCAACAAAAATGCTAACTAAAGGATTAAGATTAATTTACAGATGTCCTGTGAGTATTTAACACATTTACACATTTTTGAGCATTACATTACATTATTTGTTCTGCTTTTCACTGTTTTATGACAGTAAATAATAGCGCCTTTAATCAGTGCTAGTGCAGCCTCTGCAGCTCAGTTATGAGTTTATATCCATATACTAAGAATGAGAACATTTGTATTTGTGAGTGTCATCTGTGATTGTAGTTCCTTTTTTAAACCAGTACATACCATACCTTTAAATAGTTATGTAAACAGTACATTAATGCACACATCTTTCTTCAAAAGTATGTACATTTGCTGGTTCTTCTTGTTCATAAGGAAGTGTCTTTGGTTCAGGTGAAGTGAAGAAGTCTTTGTCCGACTGCTGTGCTGTAAAGAGCCATGTGAGCGGCCGGTATCATGGAGCTGGGACCAAACGTGCCTAGTCCAGCCCAGTCCTTCCTCAGCGCCAGCCCAAAAGAGGCCACACTTGTCTGGAACAGCGCTTTCGGACCTAAACCGGCGGCCATTTTGAGTTTCTCCAGCTCTGCCTCCTGCAGTCTCTTGGCTTTGGCTCGTCTGTTCTGAAACCAGATCTTGACCTGGGTCTCGGACAGTGACAGGGAGGAGGAGAATTGGGCGCGTTCGGCGATGGACAGGTACTGCTTCTGGTGAAACTTTCTCTCCAGGGCCACGAGCTGCGATGTGGTGAAGGGCGTTCGGGGTTTACGGTTGGTCTTGTGCTTTCTCAAGGGGCAGACCGTTGGACTGTGCAAATCTGAAATCAAGTCAGCAACAAAAGCTTTCATTAATACTACACACAACACAGGTTTTAGTGATGATTCCATAGTACCAATTCAATTAAGTTTAGTAAGTGTACAAGTAAAATTATATACTACACAAATCTATCATTAGAGCCATATTTTTCTTTCCCTTTTGGCTAGTCTCTTCTCCCGTGTCGCTCCAGTGAATCGAAAGGAAAAATTCACTTAAATAATTTTACTTATTTTGAGCCCTTAAATTTGTAGTCATACATTTAACTTTTTCACATGGCTTAAGCATCTTGATAAGTTCACCAAAACTATATTACACTTGCTCTTTCCTTGATATAAGGAAAAGGTCAGTGAGTCAGAACGTTGCATTGTATTATTTCTAACTCTAAGACGACAGAGTTTATTTCCAAATTAATCTAAGAAACCCTGTTGGCACGTGTTGAGTATCTGGTATGATAACACACTTTTCAGCTGATCCCGTATTTAAAGTTGTCATAAAATAAATTGATACCTGGATAGTTTTAGAATAGTCTTGGGTTTCATTCACACTTGTTAAAATTTGGTCCTAAATTGAGCCCATTTCAGTCCTGATGTGGACTTGGTCTGGAACTGTTCTAGCCCTTGTTTAATCCTGATAATGTCCAGGTTTGGTTTCGGGTTTAGTTCTGGTTAAGTCTCAATTTTGATACAGTGAATGTGCAAGTGTGACGCACTCTTAATCTATAAAATAACTAGTATAAGGTCAAATGGTATTATTAAAGAAACTACTGGGTTCTATTGGTGTTTGTATTATTAAAAATTGGTTTTGAGTATCTGGTTTATTCCTTTGTACAGAATCAAGTTTGACAGTTTAGTAGTAGGATAATACTGCATGTACTACACTGTGGCTTTGTGACTAAATTGAAAGCAGTGGGGTATTGGAGCATCTCACTTACACTGAGCTGGAGCTGCCGTCGTGGGGATAGGTGTCAAACACGATTGGTCCTGCCTGTCCATTCTCTCAGATTTGACAGATAGCAGCTGGCGAGGAGTCTCCACTGTGCCCTGTTCATCTTCATTCAAGCTCTCATTTCCCTGGCGAGCCCCGGCGTCCTCCTGGGGTTTCCTGTCCGACATGAGCGCCTCCACGCTGAAGGGCAAACGTGACGCTTTCAATGTTGGTAGGTGCCCGTCACGTCGCTGTCTACTTGCTTCAAAACACGACATACTGTTTTTTTGGGTTTTTTTTCTCCTTCCTCTGTTTGTGGAGCCAGGGATCGATATCTAATTTCGAACCAGAAAACACATTACTTCTGCCTGGTGGAGCGCAAACATACAGCGCCTGTGCCCAACCGTGTCCCAGTAACAAGTTGAGAGCAAGTACAGAAAACTTTAGGCAGTCCAAACTTTTCTTTTTTTCCAGGATTGAGGGGAGGTCCTTAGGAAATTGCTCTGTGGGAAGACTTGATTTGCTGCTGTGATTTTGGGATAATCCACACCCACCACCAGACACTAGATCAGCATTAGTGCCATTTAAGAGCAATTAGACGCACTATACGCTTCTGTTTATGGACAATTAAAATGTAATCCACTGGTAATATAGTTTGAAGTCTAGGTTTAAGGTATTTCTGTGGCGCCTTGGTGGCCCATTTGGTAGAACGAGCGTTTCAATTCAGACTCAAGACCAAGTTAAGTCCAGTAATTTCCTTTCACTGGCTTCCTCTCACTCCTTTTTTTCTAAAGAAATGCACATCAAACCACATCTTACACGTTTTAACTCATCGAAAGCTACAATTGTAAAACATTTTAAGAAAAAAAGTTACAAAATAAACTTCTTTAGGAGTTATTTTCAAGTTAGCTAAACCTTGCTGTACAAAAAAATATAATCTTGTCTCTCAAAACTTTTAAGTAAACCTAAAATAAAACTCCAGATACAAGCCTTAATTTTGCATGATTGAGTGTCTTACCTAAACCATAATGATAAAGAACTATTGCATAAAAAGCATTAGAGTGCTATATTTTGGCCCAACAAAAGCTGATTCACTAGACTTGACACAATACTTTGTCTATGTTAGCACAGTGTCATAATGTTAATCAAGGAGTCTTTGCGCTGTACAGTAACCAAACAGCTGAATAAGAGTCTGTATAGACAGGAATTATGGCGCTAAATGACCGTTATTATATTGTTGCTATTAACTCCTTGTAATTAGGCCAGATGAATCCGGTGCTTTTGAGGAGGATTTAAGTGTAATAGTGGAAAATTGCTACCTTCCTGAGGTGTGTGGCGCCTGCAGCGATTAGTGCGAGTCTGCTCTCTGTCGGTGGAGATAGTGGAGCCTCCTGCAGGTTTGAAGGTGTTTCCTAAAGAGCTCCACAGGACAAGCGCACATTATGAAAGGAACAAAAGGAGCTCAATCAGTGCGAGGGCTTGTGCAGTTACAATGTACCTGTAGTAAAAGTTAAAAGGGTTAACTGCAGTATCAGGAGTGAAGTGAAGGAGACTGGTTCGGCTGGTGGGTCCTGAGGCATCGCTTTAGAAAGTTACTAAATTATAGTACTTATAAATAAAAATAACAATCTAATGATATTTAGGGCTATCGCTTATTATTATTTTATTTTTATCATTTTTATTATTTTTATTTTTATTATTATTATTATTATTATTATTATTATTATTATTATTATTATTATTATTATTATTATAGAGAGATTTTCTTTTTGTTTTAAATATTGTTTTTTTTATACATTTTTAACTAAGGTTAAAAAGGTTAAAAGAAAAAAAAAAGTTAAAACCTTTTGCAGACAATTTTATAAACAGTATTTTTTTTTTTTGCAGTTTTTGACATAAATACATAAAACAAAACATGTATTCTTGTCAATTATTTCAATACATTATTCACGTTTATTCCGATCACAGCCAAGTCCAGAAATAAACTTTTATGGTTCTAGAATATATAAATAACATGTTGTAAACTAAGCACTGGCACCAAAACAGTACTGTATAAAAGTCTAAGGCCGCTTAGGAAGAAATGGTTGTGTTGCAGCCTACTTTCACACAACTTTTTTACACACAACGGCCGTCTGTGAAGCCAGTATATTATACTGTGTTCTGAACAGGGCGTTGTGATCATCTTTCTCTTCAGTCAGATTACTTCAACTGATTGTGGCTAACGCTCTCTCAAGCAAGAAAGTCACGGGTTCAAATCCCGGGCAAGATCTGTGTGGAGTTTTGCATGTTTCTCCCCATGTCTGGGTGGGTTTTCTTTGGGCTCTCCGGTTTCCCCCATCAGCCTAAAACATGCACAAAGGTAAAGTCCTCTAGTCTAATCTAATCTAGAATAGTTTAACCACTTTTAGTAACAAGAATAATCAAATTTTCACATGACAAATCCTGTTCAAGGCTTGGTAACGGCATAACAACAAGGAGACAAGTAAAAATATTTACAGCCAAACTTCAGTGTATTATTACAATAAAAGGGTCAAAACTGGAGCTAATACTTTATAGAGGTTTGTGTGGGAACGCTGTTAAAGGCTGTCTATTATTACACCATTACACTCAGATGTTGATGTTTGCATCTGCTCAGCCTCAGCGTCTCCTTCAGTGTTTAAACAACATGCCACAGACGTCGTCACTGGAGCCATCGCACAATAATCAAGTCAAATGACACCAACACAACCACATGCAGCAACTGATGTCTTTATAATTACAAGTAAATGATGTCCAGAATGTTATTTGTGGCACAGTGATTAAGGAAAACAGAGTGAAGGTGGTCTCCTACTAGTGGTAGCTCTTACGTCATACTTTATACTTTACTATAGCAACACAGTAGTAGCTAAATATGGCCTAATCTAAACTGAAAGAAATATAACTGTCAAGAAGTATTACTGTCATTGTAAAAGTTATATAAAGAAACCAACCAAAAATTACCAAAGTTATCCATACTACTTCTTTTGAGTATCATATTGCACATAAAACTTATATGAATAAAAAACTAATATGAAAGGCTACTAAAAAAAACAAAAGGTTAAAATAACAACCCAAAACTAGGCACAGTTTTTGCCATATTATTACACCGGATGCAATTCCATACCAAAACAGGCATTGAAACTAGACTCTCATTTGAAGTATTAATTGCATACTGTAAATAAGACAACGTTGGACCATTCCTGAATACTTTCACTATAATCTTGAAAAACTAGTATAAAACTGATGTCAGTTACAATTAGGTCAATTGATAATTGACCTAATTATCTAATATTGACCATTCAAACACAATTTTCATACAAAGGAAAACACTTGATTCTCGATGACGATTTCAAAAGTAAAACAAAAATAAAAATACACAAATAAATAGTACTTTGTGTTCTAGTTCAGTCTAAAACTATTCTGGAAAAGCCACATTTTGTTCTGTCAATAATTTTTTTAGTTTTGTTCAATTAAGTATCTAGTTTCGATTCAAGTTTTAGTTTGGATTAGTATCTTATTTTCCCATCTTCTGACAACCCTGTTCAGGTCACAATATAATCATACAAACTAAAAAGAAATAATTGTGACCACTTTAGAGGCTAGTTATTTCAGCTCAATCAACACTCTAAAAACATAAAAATGAATGTAAAAAAGGTTTATATATGGCAGTTTATATTAACTGGCACATTATTATAAATCTGTCTTGACTTTATCATTCAGAAAATTTGATTTCATTAAGATGGTCACATACAAAAGGAATTGCGTTCTATTAGACAAATAAGGGTTTCACTGTTGATTGTTCTTGATGTCAATAATCACGAATAATCGTTAAATCAACGTAATATTTCTTCTCACAATAACTGTAACAAAAAAACACATCATATTCTTAAAGAAGCTACTATACATCTCTCGTATGGAATATGATGTGTTACGTACGAATGAAAAACAGCTTGATAAAATGGCGACTAAAAATGGCCTTTCCTGTAGAATCAATTCAAGTCGTGGCTGTTGGTCTTTGTTGCTGTTAATTGAACTGTTGTGGTCTAAATGGAAAAGCCCTGTTTATCTCAGGCAGTAATTATCTACTGGGAAACTGATAGCGGTCAGATGCATTTTCTCATTATTGCATTTTCAAGCTTCGCACAATTACTTCTTCATGGTTTCGTGATTGAGCGTGAGCAGGGCACACTGCATTTGCTGACGCGGTTTATGTTTGTGTGGGGAATCAAGAAGGCCAGAACGAATGGCACGACACCCCTGGAGAATGATAAAAGAAACTCTCAATCCCCCCTTCGCTACAGCAAATTACTTATGTTAATGTGCAATAAATAATCTTTAAGCCTTAGACGCATCCAAACTTTAAAACTGTGACAAACCTCTACCACAGATTAAGCATTTATCACCAAGATGATCTGAGCCTGAAAGAGGAGACGCAAAATCAAATTCACTTACCTGCTAACAAATGGGAATAATCACTTTAAGTTTTTTATATTGTTTTCATGATACAGTCTTTTGACATGTGATTTTGATAAGGGAAAGGCTTGATACTCAATGCTGATTAGACGATTATGAAAAAGGAACATTTAAAACTATTTGTCCATGAATTAAATTAGGTTTTGAAGTTTTAAACATGCTGCTCTTAATTTGGTCCAAGGTCTACTTCTATATGTGAGGAAAAAAATAATATAATCTTAACAATCAAACATTTTATTAAAATGTATTTTGTGTGCGCTCAAAAGTCACAAACACCTCGGTCACAGGTGGACACATAGCACTGAAAACCAAGTAAACCAAACTCTTTAAACATTGAAAACCAGTTAAGGGACTTCTTGGATTTTGTGGTAACGGAACAGGAGGTATCGTCCTTCAAAGATTTTAATAATAGATCCAACGCACCAGAAACAAGCCTAACCTCAAAAACTAACGTTTTTTTCTATGTAGAGATTCATATACTTTAGTGTTTGCTAATTGGGATGAATTAAAACAAAACAAAAAAAGGAACAAGTGACGAGTTAATTCGTGTTTCAGAGACAGACAACAAGAATTCATTCATTTTCTCCGAATAAATGCATGTGTTCAAGACAATTTAATGTATTGGCGCCCTCTGGTGGATAAGTAACGTAACTATTGCAGTGACAATTTGGAGTTAAAAGTGATGTTAATACTGTACCTACAATAATTACATTTTTTATTTTTTATTTTTTTTTACTGAAACACAACAATTCTAGTTTTATTAAACATCAGAATAATAAACTTTTTTAATTTTTTTTGAATCAATGTGGAAAAGATTGTCATCGTCTAAACCGGGCGTTCTCAAACCAGGGACCCCTAACCAGTGTGAAAATATCACAAGTATCCCCAGTCGTTCTGCACAATAAAATTCAGAAGTTCAAACATGTTTACAACCAAATTTGAATGAAAGACACATTTTTCATAGTCCTTATTTAATTGATGTTGTTGTTTCCATTACAAATATTGTATGTTAGAATTGTAAATCATAAGAAATTGTAGTATTTAAGTAAAGATCATCAGAATATTTGGGGGACCCCAACACATGGCCCAGACCCCACTTGGAGAACCACTGGTCTAAACAACAGCTCGTTCAAGTGGTCCATAAATTGCCACAAACTCACGCACTATATGAGAAGTCTTAAATACATTGCACAGATAAATCAACATTTTAACAGACTCATTTTCCATACTCCTTTTAATTGTACCAGTACTATATGAATCAGCCCAAAGGCTCCAAAACATACTCTAAATTTATGAACCCATAGGACAAACTAAACTGATCCACGTAGGAAATGGAATTGATAAATAAAAATTAACCCATTCCGTTCATGGTGTGTCTGCACTTGACCTGAGAGAGAGACACCAGTCTCTGTCGAATGTGGTTGTTCTCTGCCAGCATCCGAGAGATGTTCTTCAAAACTGTCATCTTGATCTGTAGACACAGGATTATGTCACCAAATAAAAAATGTGTTTCAGTTAATAAAACAGAAATCACAGATACATTGAATAAAAGTTTGAAATGTAACAGCTCAACAGATTAGCATGACGTGAATATGTGCCCGCCTGAACAATAACACTTTTATGAATTAAAACATGTGTTATTTTGTTTGAATGGGGCAAATTAAAATGTATGAACATTGGCACCCTAATTAGCTTCAGTTAAGTCTTCCCCCTTGTGCCCCATCTCACCAGGGTCACAGGGGTTTGGTAGTTTTTCCTTGCAGAAGGAGGGTCTTAAGCCAGGACAGGGGATGCTGGGACAGTTATTTGCTGAATCCCTGTGAACATTGTTTAATCTGCTTCTCTAGTTCATTGTCGAGGCAATTGCTGTTGTGAGTTTGGGTATTACAAAACAAATAGAATTGAAAATGCATTTCGTTTTTAAACATGCATCTTCAGCATTATAACTGGTAAATCCTGACAGTAATAATTCAACACGGTATTGATTAATACATTTAACCAGGCATGTTAATTTACAAAATCATAATGGACACAAAACCTACCTTTTCTTTGTCACTTTTGGGTTGTGTGTCTCCCTGGCTGAAGATAAAGGCATCTTTCTCTGCACAATGTGAACCAAGACCGTCACTACCTGCCATACCACGTATTAAAAAAGAGATGTTTAAAACAGAAGGGACATTCATAATTAGTAAAGGTTTGTCCAGAGTATCACTGACTTTGATTATGCTAATGCTTATGCTAATAATAATAATAGGATTAGTTTAGTGATGAGATTATAAATTAGCGTTAATAACGTTACTTTGAGCCTCTTCTCTCTGGCTGGCAGTGGTAGTTTTCTTCTCACAAACTTTGGGTTTTAAAAGCCACTTTGGTCCCGTGACTTTGCTCTTTTTTCCCGGTGTCCTGTTTGAGTCTGTGGCCAGCTTGACTGTTAGCATTAGCCCGCGCCTCCGTTTGGGAGCTGGAGTTTGGTCCAAAGACACAAAAGAACAGCTCAGAGATCCATCCTTTTGTCTTTGTCCGGAGCTGGTCTGAGAGTCAAACCGTGGCACAAACACACTCCTCTTCAGCGGCATTGTGCGCTCAGTTTGGGCACAGATTTGCGGCTTGTTATATTTTTATATTTGATCTCTGAAAGTGAACGGCGGCTTTGCTTGACCCTGATGTGACCCGATGATGACGAACCACAACCTTCTGTTAAGTTCTTGCCCAATTTGTACAGCTAATATTTAGATGTGACCAATAACTACCAATCATATTTTTGTTTAGCCTATTTATTTTATGATACGGAACAGCTTTCTCAAAGTCCTGAGGCCGCACACAGCCAGGCTTTTGTTCCCGTTGACAGAATTGTACAGCCTAACTATAACGAAGTAATAAAACGTTCTAAACTACTCCTTAGTGTCTTTGTTGGAGCGTTTGAGTGCTTTCAGTTTCAGTAAGCCAAGAGCCCAGTGAGGCTTGAAGTCTGGGCCTATAAATAATCTACCTCTGACCTGATTCAGCCTAACCCTCCAGATGTGCCTGAAATGGGATGTGAACACATGGCAGAAATAGTGCCACCTCTTTGGACGGATAGGAGAAAAAAAACATGTTCTTTTCTGCCATTACACTTGATAGAAAGTAAAATCCGTTACAATTTAGGAGCGCTATAGGCAGGCATCCAATTAAACAAAGTCAAGCATGAATTATCTGGATGTTTGCCTAATATAAGTTTACAAAAATCCTGTGGAATAATGCCTTTGCAGCTTCTAGACTCCTGCAACTTCCCCATTACGACAAACACTGGACAATAATTATGCATTTTAAGATCTATTGCAATGTATGGTTTTTAAGGTTTAATGCAAACCTGACAACGTAAAAATATGACACAGGATCCATATTTCTTCCTCACAGCTGTTTTATTCATTCAACATCTCACATTACAAATACTTCAAATGTATGCATACAGTTACAAACAGTTGGCAGCAAATGAATAAATGACATTAGATCTTCGTTTTACTTCAGTACTACAAACCAACTATAAAAACTGACGTCTTGTATTTTTCAGGAAATTAATCAGGAAGAAAATATAAAAAGTCCAACTTGCGTATAAATGTGAAATGACTGAATGAAAAATCTAAATTATGTCAGGTAAAAAAAGTTAATAAATATAACCTTCCCATATAATTAAAAACTATTGAAATTTTGCAATCAAGTAATACTAACAGACATAATTTTTTTTCATCTGAAAACATTGAGCACAATACAGCAATTAGAAAAACTAGACACATCAACAAGTTAAACACGCCACCCAAAAATATAACAAAATCTGATCGAAATAATAGTTATACATTTCAATTGAAAATATAGCAAACGCTAAATACATTATCGACCTAGTATATACAATGTTTTCAATCACAGTAGCATGGTAGTAGCAAAATAAGTAAATAAGCACAAAACTAATGTTTAAAAATAAATTCAGGTATAAATTACTTTTTTCTTGCAGACATCAGTATGAACAATAGGAAATTAATGTGTAAATGACTGCATGGTTTATAGGGATTAAATGACATACACTGCAGAGACTTGTATCTGGAAAGAATAAGTATTGCACATAATGGCTCAAAGTTATAACTTGCAACATTAAATCACATTCAGGTTATGTCCCAAAGCATGCCACATCACAAAGGGGTCAAGTGATCAAGTCTCCTCACCTACGTCCTACTGAGTGTCCTCTATATTACAATACAAAACGCATCCAAAGTGTTGTCACGGTGTAGATTGCATAAACATCATGTCTGTGTGAGGAAGGCAGACTCCATCATGTAAAGAGAGGCTACAAGAGATCTCAAACAGAGATAAGGAAACCAATGTCAGTAAGGAAAAGGAGATCTAGTGCATTACATTAGGTCCTGCATTAACACTAGCCATGTTATTTCTTTATTACGTTATGCATGCCAAGAATAAGTAGAACTTACAGGCAGTCCCAGAAAGAGGATCTAAATATTAAAGAGCCGATACTCACTCCGGTGGTTTAAGGGATTCACATTGACCAAAGCCAAAACATTTACCCTACATATAACCTCATCGACTACACTTAGGAGCAAATATCAGAATATATTTTCAAGACTATCAAAACCAGTTTAGAAAGGTTTTGTCATGCCATAGGATCCTGTTCATTAGGACAGAGAAAATCCACATATAACTGGCTAAGAGCAGCCTTTTTTATTCTACAGAATCACACCAATGCACCAGACATGTTTCAGATTTACCAGCACTTAAATATATAAAAGCTAATTGAAAATTATATTAATATCATTCATTTTTCTTTTTCTTTTTAAATTAAGTTTACCATAAATGCAGATCTCTTAGTAACAAAGGTACAAAATTATTTTTCACCAAGTGAAAAAAATGAGGTATTGCAAAAGGAGTTCTCCCATCTGTGAAAAATGTGCCTAAAATGACTATTGAAAAAAATATTTAGAAAAGTAGTGCATAATAAATGTATATATGTTCATGACAAAATAATCAGCTATAAAACACTGTACAAAAATCAGCAGGCCATGTATAAAATAATATCTTTATCTCTGTGACAGCAAATTCTAGCTACTACCAAATCCAACCACAACACTTGTGATAGAAGCTCCAGTCTGGTAGAGCGTGCAGTGGTACACCATGAGGACAGCTCAGGGAAACTGGACTGTGCGTTCCCATTAGTTTGTACTACATTAGCATGTTAGCTTCCAGTGCTAATATCCCTGACAATATAAAGTGAACAAATACTACTGCCAATACCTGAACCCTGAGGGCTGTCTCGTTTTTAGCTGAAATTTAAAAACCAAAACTTCAAAAAACTTCAGCAGTCCTCCATAATGACAAGAGGCCTCACTATTGTCTCTCAACCTCAGATCTGCTTTAGTCCAATCTTTGGTTTGCCCTTTTCTGGTTACAATGTGTCTTTTTGAACCAAGACCTAAAAGCGCCAAGCCAACATATTAAATCTGTGCCAGACTGAGGGGAGAATTTAGTGATGTGGCCAGATGCTATACAAAAGGCTGCTTATAAACTCAACCCTTCTGCCATTTTAAATGATGCTCCATTTCTTCTCTAACAAATTACACTTCAACCTTTGGTAAATGGTACAGTCGTTGTCTTCTCCTGCAAGCAAAAACACAAAATGCCCCTTCTTCATCTGAACTAGTCAGTGTACTGATTCAGGTATGATAAACCCTAATTAAATTTTATGTTTCTCTTGACAACAAATGCAAGCAGCTTTGCCAGCCAACATGAAAAGAAAAGTCAAGTGAGAAAACATCTAAATCCAATGCATCAATATGTTCATGCTCATCAAATGTCCAAACATAAATGGGATTTCTCTCTTATTTAACATTTCTTCTTTAAGAAGGTCCAATTAAAATGAAAATAAAAAAATAAATTAAGTATTTTAACTTAAAAAGAAAAGTGCATTTTTTTTTTTCATATCATAGCCCGTACCCATTTCCTATCTTTTTACTCCCTTTCTGCATCATGTCCCACCCCATCCCTCTCGCCTCAGTTCCAGCGGAAGGAGATGTGTCGGGGGCGGTCTCCTCCCTCCTTCACAAGCGGCTTGTGAAACTCTCGTCCGGCCCGGGAGTGGATGGCGGCCCAGCAGTACTCACAGTAATACTGCAGACACGTCACATTGGCGCAGAAGAAAGGAGCGAACTTTCCCCCACAGCGAGTGCCCTGGCACTCATCACACAGCTGGTCGTCCAGGACATATGGCTTCACTTCCACCTGGAACAGAAATTAAAATGTGTCTGAGGGGGATAATTTGAGTTAAAAAATATTCTGTACCTCCTGTTCTCAGAGCCTAAGTCATCAGAGCCTAAATGCTCATTAAAATCATGTGACGTCTCAATGTAAATACTCACCCGTTTATCTATCTCCCCATGCTGCAGTTGAACAAATCGGGCACTAATGGCTGCTATGTAGCTCTGCTGATTGGAGAAGGCCACTCGCCCCGCCCCTTTGGGATACTTCAGTTCAGGGTCTGTGTCAATCCCAGCATAACACACTCCACCATACAAACGGTCCATGATCATGGCCAGCTCCACTGGAAAAGACCATCAATGTCACAGAGACCAAAACTAGCTCTGGCCATCTCAAAAGACATCGCAATGCATTTGTGACCAACCTGCACGTAAAGGGCGAGGAACACCCCCAACAAAAATGGTTTTCCTTGGGTCCAAAGGCTGGGAGCCATCCATGACAAAGTCACTGTCGTTGAGATTCCAGGGCCTTATTTGCACCTGTCATTCAGAAAAAGTTTTGTTAAATTGTGCTTTTTGAAATTACACCAAACACAAGAACACAGACTCACAGGCTTGTCTTTGATAGTCGGACTGGAGACACACAGGTAGAGTTTACCATCCTCCTGAATACAGGCATCAATCAGAGCCTGAACAGAGCTCTCGTCTTGGAATAGCAGGAATGCATATCCTTAAAAGAGAAGACACAAAATATACCGTTTGAGAAAATATTGAAATGGCTTAATCTTAATGGCCTGCTTCAACACTGCTTCAAACAAAGCTATTGAGCTCACCTTTTGGTGGAAAATAGGATTTACTTTCTGCCTTGTGAGGCCAGTCCACAAATAAATGACCAAATCGACGGAAACTGGCAGTGATCTCATCTGGAAACAGAAAGGAAGCAAAGTTATTTCAACATGTAGGAGACCAAAATATCAACCATGAAAGTCAGGGTCCTTAGTGGCTTTACCTTCATCTATGTCTGGAGGGAGTCCTCCAACAAACACCTTACGGGAATATCGTTCAACACGTTCCCCATTGAGATGTGGAAAACAGTGGGCTGATCCCAGTCCACCAAGTCCCTGGTCTCCAGATTCATCATCTCCAAAAGCACGCTCATCCTCCATCGGGAACAGTGAAGAATGCCCTGCAGTGAAAAATATAAATGACTGCGCTGCTCTTCATCTGAAGTCAAAAGAGTTTCTGCATTTTATTACAATGAACAGATATGAGTCCTCAAAGATTTACACGAGAAAAAAAACAAGCCAAAATTCAAGTTTAGACAGTTAAAATGACAAGCTTTGTTGTGAAGTAAATGTAGGTCTAAACAAGCAACCTAGAGGTCAGTCCAATTTAAGACAATTACTGACAACCACACAAATCACACAGAATAGATATTTCAGTGGCTACTTCTTTGAAAATGATAAAAAGACACAAACAATTATTACCTCGTCGTCTGCCATAATTTCTTGCTGCATGTAAAACAACAAAACACCATTGAAATATTGATAATGAGCAACAGCAACATGACACTAATTTGCTTCAGACATCATATCTGCTGAAATGCCCAAAGCTAGAATAAAGTATCTGTAGGCATGTCACATACCATTCATAGGAAGAGGTCCATCTCCACCCTGGTGAGAGAAGTTATAGCGACCTACATGAGAAACACATAAAATTAATAAAAAGCACATTTAAAAACAAATTAAAACACAAGAAACATTGTATTAAGTGCATGGAATAATGTTTAGACAGCATTTAAAAAGGGCAGCAATAATGAAGTAAAAATCATACAGACCACCTAAAAACTATACAGCCCTACAGCATATGGAGGTTTTCCAGAAACGATCACGGGAAAAAAGTGATCAAATTGAACAAAACTGATATAAAGTGTCAACAGAATAAGCCAGTTGGCAGCCTCTAGGAACATTTAGCTACATTTAAAAGCATTTAAACTATGCAATGTGTACCTGGTCTTATTATGTTAGAGATTACACAGCTTTTGGTCCGAGAGCGGTACCCATGTCCCCCGCCCCGGTACCCATGTCCCCCGCCCCGGTACCCATGTCCCCCGCCCCGGTACCCATGTCCCCCGCCCCGGTACCCATGTCCCCCGCCCCGGTACCCATGTCTACGTCAAGTTCCACATCCAATAGTTGGCATAAATGTATGGTTTTTCAGTGTCTCATCTGTCGCCACAGTGTGTCTCGCCCTCACAGTGCACAAGGCTACAGGTGAAAGAAAAAAACACTGCACACTGCACACAGCACCAGTAAAGTGAGTGTGTAGCGAAATACAAGCAAAAAGCACAAAATTACCAACATTTGGTATTTCCCCTGCCATTTTGGATGCATGCTAAATCCCATTTTCTGGCATCAGAACAAAATTGCCTGCCAGCATTATTAATGTGTAATGTTCGTAAAATAAATGCCTGCAATCCTTTTATTTACATACAAGCAGCAATGATAAGCCGGTTTCACCTCACCATGTGTTGGTATTGGGAACTACTTTCAGGGAATCCTGCTCAGCCTCATAATGTCATCAGGAGTTCTCCAGAGACTGCATACTGAAACCATCAAAGGAGCGTGTTCTCTGCCTCAAAAGAAAAGCAGAGACATTAGCCTCCCCACGTTACAACGTCACATCGAAGCAGCATGGTGCAAACTGCTGTGAACCATTTGAAAACTACGGAGATAGGATCAATGTTCATAGATAACGAAACTATATGATGGAATATAACATGACAACTCAGAAAATAAGCAAGTTGGGCTGGTTTATACGGGTGCGAGGCCGTTCGATTAACATATGTGATGATAATATAGAGTACGTAGTTGTTTTGCCCTTGGGCCAGACACTTCTCTCACCGCCTTCCAAGTCCATGTATTTATTCATTCATTTATTATAGTTTTATTTGCTACCGTAGTGTATGCATGTCGTTGGGACCGATGCATACAAATAAAGCAATAATAAAATAAATGTGAAACAAAAAAGCACAGACCCCTCCATAACTGCTGGGTCACTACTGTAATGTTAATCTGTATGTATCATGTATTTATTGTCTAGTCTTTGAGAATATTGACACACAAATTCTGCAACACATTTAAACCAAAAAGGCAGAGCCATTTGTCTTTTTTAAAAGAAGCACAGGATTACTCTAGTGTAAATGTACCAGTTCTTGGGTACCAGTGTACTGACACAGACTCAGCTTTTTTCTTGCATATAAAAAGAAATTTGAAACCAATCTAGCCTTTTAGCCTACAGTAACCATTGGCATAACAAATCTGTTCAGTGTGTTACAGATTTTACATAGCAGCTCAAACACAAAGACTAAATAAGGACAAGAGGAAAATCATGTGATCAGCTCAGATGATAAGGCTCGAGATAAGGCCACAGCATGAGCACTCTCAATGCTGAATTCATTCATTTAGTCAACGCCACGTCAATATCCGTTTTCTCAGTGGCCTCATTAGTGGGATTTGGATACAGATAAGTGTGTTAATAGGTCGTTTGTTCCATGAGAATAGGCAACTTATTTTCCAATTGCTGCATAGAAGAAACAACAGCCGTTTTTAATGAATACTGGCTACGTGTGCATTTAGGCTAGCAGTTTCACTCACCTGAAAAGGATAGATGTTGTCACTGCGGTTCATGTTTGTCCTCCACCCACCCCTTGTACTGAGCTGAGTATTTCTGGGATTTCTGAGAAGGAACCAAAAACAGTTAGGTTTTTGCATAACCATCACATAAAAGATAATGAAAGATGTTTTATGTCAGGCAATAAAAGCAGTCATAAATACCCACACTCATTAACTTTATAGTTTCTCAAAGAAAAATTAAAAAAACAAAATTTTTCATTTATGGAGACAAATTTGATTTTATATTTTTTTATAAAAGGATACAGGTCGACTATGCGTTGATTACAGATTTGAAAACAAACACACCCCAGCCACACACAACCCCACCCCCAAACGTCCATTACGAGATGAAGATGGCATGCGCTCTTGGGTCTGAACTCGCGTGTCCTCTGTGCTGATAAAGCCTCTTGTGAAGTGGCTTGTTAGTCTCTCCTATGTAACGCTCTTACAACTTCTTCACTGCATTGGATAGAATATGCTTCATGCTCTGCTTTTGTGTAGGCATCTTGTACTTAGGGTGAACAGTTTTGTCTTAAAGTGTTGCCTGGTTTGAAATAAACGGGACTTTGTGTGCTAAAAATTCTTTGCAGTTTTTGACAGTCCCGAGACTAAGGATAGAGACACTCTTTCTTCTTGGTTCTGTTTCCCTTTTGCTATACGTATCGTTTTTCTATACAGAGTCCAGATGACTACAACTGAATCTTTTTCTACATTGGAACACTCTTGGACGCAATGAACACACACACACACACACACACACACACATCCCCATACCTGGTTATTGGTGAAAGACTTCTTCAGTGGAGAGATTGAGTTAAGGCCGGCCATTCCTCCGCTGACACCTCTGCGGTACTCACGGACCCCCTGCGTGCCGCCCCACCCTCCGTACCCACCAGGACTCCAGGAGGTGGACGTGGACGTGGGGGGGCTCTGGTAGCTTCCCCAAGGAGATGGAGGTTTGCTCTGAGTGGGATTGAGGTGTGGCAGCTGCGTGAACGCCCCAGTGCGATGGGGGTGAGGAGGAAAGGATGGAGGGTGGGGACTGGCAGGAGAGCGGCGGTGCTGCTGCGGGATGCCCTGGCCATGAGGGTGGTAGTGCTGGGGGTGTGGGGTCGGAGGTGCAGGGTGATGTTGGGAGACAGGCCCCAACTGTGAGAAACTACCACCCGCCCCAAAGCTTGGGCCTGCATGGTGCGAGAAGTTTTGAAACAGGAGGGGAGGACCATTTGCGTTGGAGCCTGGAGGACCAAAGAAGCCTCCAACATCTTCCCCGACCACAGGAGACTGAGTGGATGGGACGGCAGGGGACCAGTTATTAAAGCTGGTAAGGGAGGAGGATGAAGAGGTGGACTGTGCACAGGTTGTGACCATTCCCAAACTCTCCTGATAGTCGAATCCACCCAATACTGGAGAGTCCATTCTGAGCTTCTCTTTTCCTGCACTGCTCTCCAGTGACCCCTTCTCTAATGAGCCCTCCTCAGGCAGTGCCCCCTCTAGCTCCCCTAGGGGTCCACTGGGCTCCTGTTGCCCAGACGGGCTGCTGGGCTGAGCTTGTGTCTGAGATTTCTCCTGAATGTCCTGCAGCTCCAAAGGCTTGGACTTGTCTGACTCCAGAATCTCATCTTGCATGTTACTGTGTTGGGCTACGGCGGGGAATAGCCAGGCACTGCCCCCATTGGTGGAGCAAGTGTTATTTACGAAGGAAGGGGGGCTTGGGGGGTTCGATGAGTGGTGAGGGTTCTGGGGTTGCAGGTGAGGTGGGATTCTTACAGGAAAACCAGATTTGTTACCGCTGCCGTTCTTCACCAGGACTCCAAACCCGTAGTCCCCCATTTAGGACGCCCAGTAAATTTTCAAGCGTCTTTTGGCTTTCACCTTCTTTTTCCCTGGATTTGCAAAAAGATAGAGTAAAATCAGCAGGTAGACATGACATTAAACAAAATGAATTTAGCTACATCTCAAGCTGCTGAGACCATTTAAAAGCACAAACGCAGTAATGCGCCTGGGCTGCACCCTCCCTAGTCTTGTGATGCAATCAGTGAGATTAAATCATTCACTCGCCAAACCATGGGAGGCCTGGATGAAATACAACACGGACAGCAAGCAGGGCCATACAACCATGGACCACAACCAGCATAACCAAGGCAGAGAGCGAACAGATTGTCCTGGTAAAGCTGACGTCTCCAAAGGTCGTTAAAGGCAGCTAGCAGCAGCAAGCTAACAGCTGCTTCGCCACCTTCCATGTGCCCTATTAGTCATGCACAGAGCAACACTCAATTATAATCTGCGCATTACATTTACGCGTAAAGGGAACACGCTGTGCCCAAACTGCACCTACCAATTTATCTCCCTTGCTGAGCAAAATCCTCCTCACACAAGACCTTTTACGTGCAGGAAAATGCGGATGACGTCTCCTGTTCATCTGAATCTAGGGTAGTTCCTTTTCCCAAGCCGCTAGCAGCTAACATAATAGCCGAAAGAGCCGCAGAGACGTAGCATATGTAGCGCACATCTAGGCGCAACAAACGCGTCCGCCGCCTTTACGCTGGCTACGGTTTCTTTCTGCAAACACGGTTCAGTCCGAGGCGAAGGACAGCAAAATCTTCCACGACATGACAAGTTGGCGTATGGCTCTTTAAACGACCTCGTCTGTTTCGCGTCCTGCGTGCTCAATGTCACACAGCCCACGAACCCATGTCATCGCTTTTACGCGTCAAGCAGCAGCCGTGGCGCACCCACGTCGGCTGTAAAACATGCGTTAATGTGCACGGTTTAGTCGCGTGTGTCTACCTTCAATTTGGCGTCATGACCTTATCGTTTTGATGTTGCCATATTTCAGCGTTTTTTTCTTTTCTGCATTTCCTAGGCAGCCGGCGTTAATGGTCTCTCCTCTCTTCTAGATGACAGCTGGGCCAGTCGGGACACACTTCCGTCTACAAACCACACCCACGCAATCGCCTGCAGCCAATGAGCGTCAGGATTTCCCTCTGTGGCCCCACCCAGGCAGAAAGATGCCTGTGATCTAATTGGGCCATTGATGTGTGCATTACGCCCACCACACTCCTTCTCAATGAATGCACTTGCAGTTAAGACACTCTCCTCCCAAATAAGGACGCCTTTTAATTCATGGGAGGAGTTGTGAGGAATGTAAATTAATGAGTCAAAGAAGTGGCCTATACCTGGGAGATGGCTGTATACCCAAAGTCCAGATGTGTTAAAAGGTATGAAAATCTTACTCCACTGTCATGATATTGCATTACTATTTTAACAAGGAAGGCACTATTTGAGATGACAATTAGGTTGGATTTGGAACAATTGGCCATAAACTGGACAAAAAACTGAAAAAGCCTTATGTCTAGAAAGCCAGAAATCTCACAAAGTCATGTTTAAACTGGTGTGACATGGCAGAAGGCGAAATGGAAGTAAACTAAACCTCATAAACCTCAAGGCAACCCCACAAATTAAACCAGGTCTACGTCAAGACTATATCCCTAAAACATAACACCTCAATAAAAAAAAAAAGTCAGCTTTAGAATTAAATGATGATAGATTGAATAAATAGAAGCACCCACACAGGCTTAAACAGTTTCCGTATCATGTGTCGTGTTTTGCAAAGAGTTGGGCCATGTTCTCTGTAATCCCAGTTGTGATAAAATTATTTGACTAAACAAATGGATTTCTTCTTTCAACTATGATTGCCTGGTATGGTACTATGACAAGCCCTGGGTTGTAGCGTGATGACATGCCTCATTGTGCATGATTTTATTAATAGATTATTCTGCCACAGCATTGCACAACAATCCCTTTAAAATAATCTGATGCTATTTTCAGACCACAATCCTGCTGAAAGCGTGATTGATTTCATTCAGAGTCAGAGGTGGGCTTAAGTCTGTTTGCTAACATAGCATGTTCTGAAGTAAATGAATATCCATAACCTAACCCTAATTTAATTTGGTGGGGTTATGTTACTTCTAGTCACCACAATGGCATTATAGCTATAAGGCACACTTTTCATTCTAATAGCCTATAGTTAGTAGCACATTTAATTTTATTCTGAACACGTTCCTCTGTATGGAAGAATATTATGCTTTGAGTATCTAAAATATTTATTGTGATGCACAGTGGCAAGACTCCTGCCAAGGTAACGGGACCCAACCACATGCCACAAACTGTGTCTTCTTTCCAGCCAAAGACTCAGAGACTCTCACTTGCCCAGAGTGAATGAAGTTGTGTGAATGATTGTGTCAGTATCTATTACTTTGTGTTAGCTCCTTGGTTAAACATTCCAACGACAAATAACATAAAGTCAACATGCTCTTTGTGCAGGTCAAAACAAAAGCAGTATATGGTTGCCGTAAGGGACACAACATATGCCAAATACAAAGGTAAAGTGATGTAGCATCAGGACATTAATTAACTGATGTACCCAACCTCAAACCGAAGGTACCCCCCTAGACCCATAGAGGTAATCAGTAAAAAATAAAACAAATTAAAAATCACAATTATTGTTACTTTTATAAGCTGCATTATTGTTAGCCAAAAGTAATCATTTAATTTGAATAAAATCAGTTTACAAATGGATACTTCTAAAGATAGATAATATGTTTTACTTACTATGCTTCACGTTTATGATTTTTTTCCCCCCAAAATGCAGACCGACTGTGTCATGTCGCAGCAGTTACACCTCAAACTCTCATGTGCTGCAGTGCCAGTTGAAGTGGTTTAACAAGACACGACAGTGACCTGAGCTACTGGTTTCTCATTATAAAGTAAGATTTTGCAAACTTTGCCAGTTGTAACTAGTTTGGAATTTGAAGAAAGGGCACAATATAAAACTAGATTTTGGAAGTGAAGGTGTCCCATAAACTGTCTTTATTTTGAATGTTTCAAGTTAAAAGCATGACAAGGATTTGAAACTACATGAGGCGATTGGGCACAATAGTTTGACTAGCACACGTCAAAGGTGAAGAGTTAGAAGCGGTGTGTAAGAAGAGTTTGCTGGCGCTCCAAATAGGTTCTGTTCACTTTCTAGAATATGATAATGTTATAATTTTAGATGGACAGCCTATGTAACTCTAAGGGAGATTTACCCTTTATGAAACAAATATATGCAAAATGTATGATCCAGAAATGTTGAACCTCATAATTATTTGCCCCTCAAACGTGCCATTATTAACGGATGGCTTGAAGTCCTTTTAGCTGACATCAATTGCATCTTTGGTGTTGAATTATTGCTGAATGTATTTATGCTGACAGAGTGGATTCAGAACTTAAAAAAAAAAAAAAATTCATGTGGATAGGCTCAGTAAATATGTATTAATCATAAACCAGGTCAACAAATTCTGACCTCCCCTCCAGCTCAATTGTAAACTATTGAGATACCAATTTTGTTTGGGCAGTTTGATAAAGTATCTAAAAACATGCAACTCTTATTTGTCTTGAAGTGGCCAATTTTCTTTATTTTTAACTTGAGAAGATCACATTCGATCGCTCTGAAAATATGAGCATGATTGGTAAAAAACATAAAATACAGTATATGGCGCATTTTGTCCATGTTCTTCCAGATCTGTTCTATGTTATCCCATTTTCATATCTGTATTTTTCCTTTCTGATACATGTACATCATCTTCCTTACCCTTATACATTTTATTCAAGGAAAATCACGATGCAAAAATAAGAATTGTTTATTCACTAAACATTTCAAAATTTGAATTCATCCCACAGAATCAATTTCTGTGTCCTGACCCATAATTCTGGAAACAAGACTTCACCAATGCAACAGAAGACAGCGTGCCACTTCAATGGGTACAAAATAGAAGTGAGCAATATATTAAATTTTCAATATGTTGTAAATGCTAAATTCAGATATGCTGCATATTGTTGAAATCCCCTTGAAATTCTGGCGTACCTGTACAGACCCAGTTGATATTTTCTGCGTTTATTCCATTTTGTCCACCATCTGATCAAAAATAACGATCAAGTAAGGTAAGATATAAAAATAAAGCAATAAAATACTTATTTTCAAACTATAAAAAGAATACACCTTGTATGTGCATTCCACCAAAACATTTTCCTCTTTATTACAAGTCCCTAGATCTTATTTTAGTTAAATCAGCCTCAGAAAAAAAATATTGTCAAAACCCCACAAAAGCTACTGTCAGTCAGTTAACAACCTTGCTGTTCAGAGCTTGTTTCCACTTATGATTTTAGTAAATCCGACAACAGAAGCCAATTCTACAGCTTCACAAAGAGTCCGGCCAGAGCCGGACCTTCATATGCACAAACTGCGCGAGTTGTGTAGTGCCCCGCCCCCGCTGTGACTGGCCCCACCTCCTGTGTCCCGATTGCTTTAACACTGTCTATTTGATGTTAAGACAAGCAACGGGACCCTGGTTTGATCTTCAACTCTCTGTCTCTGATTCGTTAAATGTGTTTGTAAAATAGACTGCAATGCCTTGGCTCCTCCCTCCCCTCTCGCTCATAAACACATCTCAGTGACAGCATGAGGACCGCTTGATGTAAGTGAGCTGCGGGCTACGTGAGTCTTCGTCTTTCCTCCACGCTCCGTGTGCACCAGAGCAGAAAGAGCAGAGCTGCAACGCTTGTGGTCAGTGTGCAAGGCAGAAGATCAAGCAGGGCCTGACCCCATACACTAAAGCCATGCGTTATCTCTTTGGGAGTTTTTTGTTTTGTTTTGTTTGTCTGAGTCCTTCCAGGGATCACTTACAAAGGGACAAAGTTGCAACTTGTTAATGACATTAAATACAGATTCGTTTTTCGCGAGTCTAATTAGCAGTCAGTAACGGCGCTGCGCAGACATTTCAGTTTGTTTCAGCAGGCCTATATTTACATGCCAGAACTTTACTGTTGTTTATTAGAATGACAACAGCAGAAGAAGACAGGCTTTAGAGAGTGATCAATTAAATTAATCAATATTGTTCTCCAAAGTTATGATAGCTCCATGGAGACAAGCAGGAGCCCTCAAGGCCCAGTTACAGGTCAGATCTGTGGAGAGGTGACCTTGCTCAGAGAAAGAATGCAGATTTGATTTTTCAAGGAATTTTTTAGCAATAAAAACATCTGTAATTCAATAAATGTAAGATAGATACATTTAATGCCCTATTGTGGAACATTCCAGGCAAAGCAACATCTCCACAAGCAGGTAGTGGAAAAGTTGCGTAGTGCAACTGGACAGTATTTATCCTACAAAGCCATTTTTATTAGTTGTGGACCTGAGGTTTATTGTACAATTGAACACTCCTGGACGAATGAGGAATTACACCGACTTGACCTGTGGTTTAGTTAAAAAGACTAAGGTAAGATTAATAAAGGTCATGATTTTACTCATACTTCATCTAGCTAACCTGTAAAATGCCCCAAAAAGCAGGAAACAGGTTAATCAGAATCGTATTTGTTGTGACAAATAACAATTGATGTTTTCAGCTTCACTGATGTTTTTTCTGATGGAAGTGATACAGATACATTTAGTACAGATGATGACAGCTGTGTATTATGTTCTGGCATGTGAATGCTCAAATTAAGCCGGGTAGCAAAATTGGGCCCCCATGCCAACTTTTGCTTAGAGCCTCCTGAAGGCTTGATCCGGCCAGCCAATTGTTTGTACTCCAAAGGGTTCAGGTATTAGGTATTAGGGAAAATCAGCCGGAATTGAAGAAAAAAAACAAAGACTCAAATGTGACAAAAACAGCTGATTAACAATACATTGGGATAACGTTTGTTCAAACAAGAGTATAGTGTGATTTTTTTTTTTTTTGCAGTTAAACCTCAACTATTAAAGGTGTGTTTTGGCACATTTCATTGCATTGTTAAAATATCTTCTGTATGTTGATATTGGGATACTACATGATAAAAATGTGGATGTGGTGTACAAACTGCATGTGTCCTCATGACCTATTGGGAATCGCTCGTGTGCCACTTGACACATCTTGGACTGCTCTTAAATCATTAATTCTGCAACTTCAGCGGCCGGTCATTAATTCATTAGTTCAGTGGAAGACAGAGCCTCCTCTGCACCCAGCTCAGGTTTCTTTGCTTCCCCTTTGCACTGCTGCCTCCTGCCTCCATATTGATAAAGCTGTGTTGCCATGCCAACTGTGTGTCAGCTCGGAGATTTCAGGACTGGCCAGATGTCCATTGTTTGGTCAAGAGGTCATGCCTTTTTTTTTTCTGATTAATGGATTTTTGTGGCTACACAAGTGTGACAGGACGTAATTTAAAAGCCTGAACATTGTTTTACCAGTAGAATATGCTGTAAAAATGCAGGCTACTTATGAGTGTGCTTATGCACATATCAAGCACATGAATTAAAAAAAAAAAATGTGTCTTTGTATTTCTTACGGGATACTGTACTTGATAAAAACTCATTCTATTAGGGCTGTGATCGACCAAAAAACAAGAAAAGTACTTGTAAATTGAATTGAATCTCAAAAGGCAGAATAAATTCACATTTCATTCCCAGCTAACTCAATCCATGTATTCTCGTGTCCACAGTGGTCCATAAAATAATTAGAAATAGACAAATAGACAAATAGAAATGTTGGTCGACTCAGATGCCATTGACCGATTAATCGAACCCTAACCCACTAAACTACTAAAGGCTTACAGCACTGGATTCTGAGTTTTATAATATTGGCCTATATGTGAGTGCTATTTATAGGCTAACTATAACAATAATGTTATATCACTAAAATATATTGTGTCAGTAAGTTAAGTTTTATTTATAATGCACATTTAAAAACGCCACAATGGCCCAAAGTACTGTACAAAGGCAATATAGAATACAAAAAAGACATGTAAAAAAGGGTAAGGTTAGGGTTAAAAAAATAACGCCATAAACATGTTCTGCTCATTTTGTGTTAAAAGCCTGTGTAAACAAAAAGTTTTTTAACAAAGATTTAAAAAATATTCAGCGATTGAGTTGTTCTAATGCCCAGAGGAATTATATTCCAGAGTCTGGGACCTGCTACTGCAAACCCGCGGTCCCCTCTGGTTTTTAACCGTGACCTCGGAACATCCAAGGTCATCAGATTCGCTGATCTCAATGCTCTACTGGGAACATGGACAGACAAATGTTCTGTAAGATAAGGAGGAGCCAGTCCATTAAAACGTTTGAAAACTATCAACAATACCTTAAAATCAACCCTGAAGCCGACAGGTAGCCAGTGCAAAAAGGCAAGCACAGGAGAAATGTTATATTTTTGAGTGCCTGTGATTGTGCATTGTTTTGTACATATGTCCAGTACAGCAAAAGCTAAAAGTATTTTTGGTGCAATGTCTGATTTAGTGCTCATCAATCATATGTAACGAGGGGATTGAAACTATGGAAAATCATTGCAAAGTGCTGTACAAAGTGCTGTACAACATGGAGCTTCAGCCCTCCATGTTGGCTGAACAAACAGTAACATTTTAATCCTCGGCAAACAACCCAGCACAAAAAAACGGCAAATTGTCTCTATAGCTTTGTGTCACCATCTAGTGGCCACTTTGAGTTACTACAGACTAGAGTGCAGTTTCCAGTCTACCAGTCTAGTCCAAGTCTATAATCCAGGCATATTTTCCACTACTGGGCAACTATTAGAATTGATTGTCATTTAATTTGAGCTTTTAAAAGTGCACTATTTAATTTTTTTGTTAGAGGTTCTGGCATGTGGCTGTCACCACAGACGTTATGGCTGTAACTTGAAAGTTTCAAAGTATTGGCAGTTGACGCAACCAGGCCTAGTTACAGGTCAGATGTCTGGAGAGGTAAATCCACTCAGAATAAGAATGCATGCAAAATATTTTTTGCACAAGATCATTTGTAATTGAGCAAATGCAAAATTAGGCAAGTATGTTTGATGCATACTGTGGAACATTCCTGGAACAGTTATAACACCTCTACCAGCAGATTGAGTAGTGGTATCAGTGTCTGTGTGACTTTTTGGGCACAATCAAATGTTTAGTGAAGCCAACTAGGACAGGACAGCTCATAAAAACTCACCCCAGCTCGGGCAGCACGCCTCATGCTGCGATAGTTCCAGTCCTTGAAACTTTACACATACAGCCCTATATTTCAGTGTCAGGAGGAGGTTGCAGTCAGACAGCTGAAACCAGGGTGTCTTTTAACCTGTGTGTTCACCTGAGACGCTTCACTGTCTCCACTATCGAACCAGCTCCGGGACAGTTTCAACACACAGGGACTAGAGTTGAAGAATCTACTTTGTATAGTAATTGTTTGGCTTACAATAAAGGGAAGATTTACTTGGAATTATTATATTTTATTATTAGACATATGCCCTTTTTATTTCCTATTTAAATGTGTAATCATAGCAGATGTATTGATGAGCAGCTGAACAATCTTTAAGCCTGCTGGACAAAGGATTTAAGGAGAGAAGGTATTTGACACTCCAATAAACTACATAGACACAATGAAATCCTAAGAGTTATAAAAGGTTTCAATTTGGGTTTTTACTACAAAATTTCAAACAGGTTTGAAAACCAGACCTAAAGCACAACTCATATCTGATAAAGATGAAGACAATTCTAAAACTATTCCGGTAAGGTTAATTTTTGTCCAATTTATGTGATTGCTTGCAGTATAGATCCTTGTTTGAGTATCTAGGTTTGATAGTTATAGTATCAATTAGTATCTGAGTATCAATTTTCTTGACAATCCTATCCCTGACACAATTGGATACCATCAGGGTATTCTTACCACAATCACTAGTAGACAAAACATTTCACAAAATAGAGACAAAATATTTTAATGGTAACAAGATGACATGAGTTAAAGTACCTAAAGGATGCCCAAGATCTAATATATGTTGTGACGATGGAACTGTAACAATGAGAGGGAGGGTTGTTAGTTTATTGTCCTCTGAAAACACATAGAAAAGCGATTCAAGCCACTACATTATTACAAAAAGCCATATCAATGACAAATAGACCCTACACACATACAGTACATTCTCATTAGGATTAGCTTATGTTTTATGCCGGGATGTCACAAGAATCCCAGCTTCCAAAAAAGAATTAAAAAAGACAAAACAAAAAGCCTCACTGATGATTGCACCCCTCTCAGCTTATAATACTTGACATTGAAGCAAAATGTCTTAAAACATTCCACTGTAAACCAGGAAATAAGCAATTACAATAAAAAAAAAAAAAAAAGAATTAATTTTGCTTTTTCAACTTTCTATACGGTGTGTTCAGACACTTCACAGCGAAAGTATGTGACTGGCCTGACATTTCAGAGAATATTAAAAGGGGTCTAACATGGTATAAATCGTCACTACAACTTGCTGCGCTCCCCTGAGTTTGGCGCTGCAGGCTTTTGGCTTGGGCCCAGAGGAATTCTCTAGTGGCCTCTGTAAATACAACATTTAGAATAACAGCAGCCAAGCGCCAAGAGTGGACTTAACCCAATTCCTGGGTGCTTGCTCGTTGTGTTTCTCTTGAGGTGAGTTACCAAAAAGTAAACTGAAAGGACAAAAAAAAAGCTGGATACTGTTGTTAAAAACATATTTTGGAGCACCCAAACAACCAGAAATATTGGGTTTTAGATCACAAAAATCTATGGGCCTATAATGCTTAAAAAAAATGGGGGGCAGGTAAAATGAATATTTATGGGAAGATTATTGGAGTAGTTTAGTGAGATCATACACCTAAACACTTACTTAATGATCAGTGTGCTGGTTTGTTTAAATTGATTGAAATTGTAGATATTTCTCCAAAATACAAAATAATCAATATGGGAAAGTGCCTCCTGCCCCCCATTTGCAGGTGTGACATAATCACATTCAAGATTTTTTTTTTTTTTTTTTAATGAATGGGTTTCAGTCACCCCCATTTGCAGGTGTGACATAATCACATTCAAGATTTTTTTTTTTTTTTTTTAATGAATGGGTTTCAGTCACACAATTTTTTCCTGAATCCCATGCCTAGGTAACAAGCACGTCAGGAGCTGAACTAAAAGCACATAGGGATAGTGGACTGATCCAAATCCTAAAAGGTATGATTGTGTACATTGTGCTTAAAGGTGGTAATAATCTCAACCTGCAGCAGTCCTACACAGCTGACAATCATCAAAGTGCAATATCTAAGACTTTTGTGGCTCAACATTAATGAAAAAAATAGCTTTACAATGGTTAAACAGCTTTAAAACCTTCTTGTAACACAGTATCGTCCATTCACAGAGAAGCGGTCACTGTGGACAATAACAGGTTTTAGGCACATTGATTTAGAGCTGAGTATCAAGTCTTGTGCTATTATTAGAGACAGCTGATGCCGGAATCCACCAAAAGTAAGAGTATATTTTAAAAGACCAATTACTGTTTTGGGGTGACATGCCTCTGCCTGAAGCTCTGTTAGCAAAATGGGATTGATGCAATACATATCCTATGTCCTCCTATCCAACAGTAAGACTTGACTGCAGAAAACGTTTCAAAAAGCCAATGAGCGCCCATTATTTATTAAAATATCATGAGACTATTAAGACTGATATTACATAACAGCCTCTTTAGAGTGGACTTACACTTTTCTGAAAGCACAAGTTATTTGGCATGGAAGCCATCATCATGCACTACATTTCATATGTGCCAGAACTGGACTTGAAACCTGTATGATTTGTCATTATTATCAAGTAACTAGAAAACACATTCCCACTTTGAAATAACATTTTGTATGTAACATACACATCAATGTGTGATGGGTGCAATACTGTGAGGAGACAACATACAGCACGCCATATATTATGTCAAATATCAGAATTGCATATTGTACTATATTTATACATGCAGATATAAATATAGATTTTCCTATGTACATTTTGATATTTCAACATCGCATAAAGAATTAAATAAATAATACAAATATATTCAAATCTTACAGTAAGTACGATTTGAGAAACGCTGTATTAGAGCCAAAATAGTTTGAAATAATCATGCTATTAACAATTATTCTTCTTTTAATAAAAATCGTGGACAATAGTCTGGCATAACAGCTAAACCACAATTACCCTGCAAGTTTACCGAGTGGCGCGCTGGAATGACTGGAGAGGGCGGAATAGGAACAGGAAAAGTCGGGCTTCCTTCTGCTCAGTCTCTGTGAGTCGTGTATGTAAATGTGTAAATAAGTGTTGCTTATTTTTCAAAAAAAATTCTGTTTTGTTTTCACCTCCTGATGTCAGTGGTCTCTGCGACTTCCTGCTCAGCCACTAGCCCCGCCTCCGGGCCGTGACGCCTGGGCCCTTGACGATTGCGAGGGTGAGCGCTGAACCCCAATTTACTGGGCTTGTCCTTAGTGTCGCCTTGTTTGGGGGGCTTTGGGAGCTCTGGTTCTGGGTGGGGCGGCGTTGCAGTGCGTCGGAGCTCGGTGGTTGCTCCGGCTGGAGATGGCGCCATAGAAGAGCATAGGCTGAGGCTGTCACATAGAGCGCCCCAGTTCTGCTCACACTGTAGTCGAACGCTACGAGTTAATGCTTCTTTCACCTCCTCCCCACAGCTCAGAAGGATGTTCACCAGCTCCACATAGGGACTAAACACACAAAACAGTAAATCAGATGTTCAGACACTGGGAGAAACAGTAAATTCAAAAGAGAATCCATGCAATGGCCATACATGGACGAGGTACAAGAAAGTTAAACAAGAGCGAACAAAGTGAGAACAAGCCTTTACAAGATGTTCTTCCATAGTAATCAAAAGGTACAAAAATGGATGAGCTATGTGCCAAAAAATGTCATGAATTGTCATCATGATCATGATTTCAATGTTATCACAATTAAAGCACTAGCTAGCACTCTCGCCTCACAGCAAGAAGGTTGCAGGTTCGATTCCCGGGCCAGAGTCACCTTTCTGTGTTCCGGGCACTCCGGTTTCCCCCATAGGTAAAAATCCTGCCGCGAAGGTAGTCAAGCAGATCGGCACTGCAGTGACCACTGCTCCGGACAGGTTGCCCCAGCGGCATTGAAGGATGGGTCAAATGCAGAGGACCAATTTCCCTACAGTATCAAATAAAGGCTTATCTAATCGAAGTCATCCGTTTTTTTCTGAAAGTTCACTATTCACTGTGATTAGTTAAGTCCACACGTCCTCATAGGCTGACCTGTAATGATGATAGGGTGAGGTATATTGTTCATGTTAGAGCATATAGCTGCAGGAAACAGACGAGCACTGATGAGGGATGAGATAACGATCCAATCTGTAAAGACATCTTGTCCAGCCCCATAGGATAAGATTGCTTCTTAGTAAATAAGGAGTAGAAAATATCCAAACAATAGCTCAAAACACACAACAATTATTTATGTAAAGATCTGTGCTGAGGTTTAGGTGTAGTGATTTACCTGACATAAAATCATGGCCTATTGACACCATAGCAAAGCAAATATATACATTGTAAAGTTGCCAAAAATGAAATGAGAAAAGTTACTTCAGAATGAATCAAGTAGAAGTAAAAAGTAACCCCGAATACCACCCAACGTCTGGCATCCGAATGCAACTTACCCTTTGGGGAACAGGTCCTGGAAGTGTATCATCTCCACCATGACAGCCACGTTCTCCTTAGCAGCAGAGCACAGGTTGTGTTTGATGTAGCATTCTCTCTGCAGCTGGAACACCATCTCCTTTATGGACACACACTTCCGACTGATGCAGCTGAATTTGTGCCGTAGTCCGTGAGCCATACATTTGAGAGCGTCTTTGATAAAGGACTTTCCCTGAACAAAAATATCGAGACAAAAATAACATTACAACTGATAATGATTAACAAAGGTCACAGGTCGTTAAACTCATTGTGGCAGTCCCAAGCCTGGATAAGGAAAAAGGGCTGTGTAAGATAGGGCATCTGACAGAAAAAGAAAATGAACTAACTCAGTGTACAGTCATTACATGTTAGAAGGTCTTTGCCGTATACTCTCCAGAACGAAAACATTTAAAAGAAAGACAAAAATCTCCTTACATTCAAATAAAAAGGGTCACAAGCTATAGTGCATTATTTGTGCCTCTTCAGCCAGGATAAATGGAGTGGGTTTGAGCATCTGGGGTTAAAAGAAAATCACTATCCTCTGAAAAGAAGTAGTAGTTACAGACCTAAAACTCGTCGAAAACAAACTTTGTTCATAAAATATTGTTAAAGCATCAGTGTGGTATGTGATATGACAGTGTGACCATGCTTTTTAATGGGGTGATTAAAATGGATGAGAATAGCAGTCAACTGTGTCATTCTTCTGGTCGGCGTAATATGCCAAAATGTGAGTTCCTATATGTGACCCTATAGACATATTAAGACCCCAGTCAGGCCTGGCTTGGCACTGCTGCACTCTCCACTGTGTATGAAAAAGGAGCTGACAGGGCGCCACGCCAGCTGGCTTCTCCTGACCCCCAATCCCAACTGTACATGCACCGTCTACTGAGGGGGAAGTAGACGTCCCAAGAGAGGAAAATGGATTACAAGTTTATGTATGACTGCAAATCTGCAAAAACTTCCACCACTTGAGGCATGCTGAAGAATGAAAAAAATAGATCAGATTAAACAAATGTGTTCTTGAGTGCAGTGAAGCAGCGATGAGCCGGAGGAATGCGTCCTGTCCTGCAGTAAAAAGAAAAACACACAGGGTTGTATACCTGAGAGTCGAATTTGCCAGCATTGTGGAGGAACGTCATACAGATTTCCTGAAGACCCCGAATCTCACAGGAGTTATTCTCGAAGCACTCGAACACACCGCAGCCTACATCCCCTGCGTTCACAAGGCAATGCTGGATCTCGGCTGTAGAAAACAAATAAAGAAACACAGGTTAAAAGAGAGACCATATTGTTGACTGCACAGCCCAGACAGGAGAATGTTGCCAGCTACACCCCCCGCGTCTGCTGCACCAAGGCACACAGCTCCTATGGCTCTCATGCAAGTGGCCATTTGTTATTCACATACATTTGGCGACGCATTTGCTTCTGCCTGATGAAGCTAAACAGTGTGGCAACTAAGGGAAACACCACAAAGATATTACTGTGTCATTCTGCAGCAAACTCCATCTGCACTGGCTGGCAATGAGATGGTGCATTGCAGATAGAGCACTTGTGAAAGAAACATTAGCACAGTTATAAAGTCAGCAGGCATCAACAAGTGGCTTGTGTGACATTTATTGGCTTGCATCATCAGAATTCAACGGGCTGGAAGGGTAACATGGTTTTAGGATAATCACGATTCATTTAGATAGGCAAAGTAAATGCATAATGCTATGCTGTGCACATGGCAATCTGGCCCCAGGCTGCTCCTCTCAGTCTACTTAAGCCATGGCAGTCACAAGCAGAACAAATGAGTGGGGACATAAATTACTAGAAGAAAGTAAAGTAACCTCAAATTGCTGTCTAAGACTATAAGTTACATATAATTAGACGTTACGAGATTACCAGCAAGAGAGTCGTTACAGAAACAAATGTTGCGGAATAAATGCGATCGTTTGATAGCCCCTTTATTTCCAGTTTAATATGGAAAAATGCGCACCGCGCCAAGAAGTCATATGGAGTTAGAGTTTGGCAGCGAAAAGCCAAACTGTTGACCTAAGTAAAACATAATTACACGCGTGATTTGTCTCGAAACTGATAAGTGATGGGCGTGAGATTTTTTTTTATTTTTTTTTTTTTTTACCACCAGTTGCGTCAATACCTCTCGAGACCACAGCAAATGACGATTAACATAAAAAGTTAGGAGAAATCTTGTCAACAAAGATAGCTCTGTTTGGAGGTGATGTTGGGAGCGTGGCTGTGTCCAGGAAGAAGGGGAAGAGTTGGGATTTGTAAGAGTTGAACTTAAGTGCGCAGGAAAAGTGAGCCGCTGTCAGAAGTGCTTGTTTTGGCATCACGAGAATGTGCTTGGATCGTACGAGCCTCGGCCGCAACGTGCATTGAATTACACCGTGGTGTTACCAGCTCCTATGCTGTGAAATCCGCCTTAGAAAATAATAATAATAATAAGACTGTGCGTGTATGTGGATAACAATTATGTGCTCAGGTTTGACGCAGGTTGTGGCTAAGACGCACAAGACTCTAAGTGCATTAAAATATAATAATTCCCGCTCAGCTTTATGACATAAGGACAGGTTCACAGAGTAGAGATTATGCTTCGGGCATTGCTCCACTAACCTGTTTAAACAAACCACCTTCAATTAGACCTTGATTTCTCCATAATGTTACCTATTACGCACACGCCCCCAAGGCGCGCACACACCTCGTATACGTTACCTATTACCTTGTGCCATTCTATAAATAGTTTACTAACATATTAGATTTCTATCTGAGTGTATTTACAAGATATCTCATTTCTAAGTCATCATAAGAGCAGCGAGATTTGAGTAAAAATACTCACATAAAGCGTCCTCACCCCTCCACAGCTTTGCCACATGAGAACACGTGTCCGAACAAACCCCACGCCACACAGATGTGTGTTGCGCCAATCGTGCGTGCAAAATCTGTCACATTCTCCGCACTCACCTGTGTTTTGCAAAGACAGGCGCCCTTTCTGGCTCGCTGGTTTCTCTGGGGGAATATCGTGACTGTGAATGTCCGTATTATCCGAGCGCACTACTTGCTCCAGCACTGACAGAACCAGCAGCGCCACGGCCACTTTGACAAACATTGCGTCTTCGGCTGCAATGCTCGGTCCCCAGCAAAGATCCCCCGTCTGCTCTGTGTGCAGTGCTGTGCTGAAGTGGTGTATCTGCTTTAGGCCAGCTGCTGGACTGACGGAGTGTGCACAAGCTGTGAAGGGATGCTGCCTATATTTCTCACCGAGCCCTGGGTGTCAATTTGGATGAAGGAGTTAAGCAGGTGTTGTCGGCCGGGGCTCCACGACCAATCAGAGACGCAGACATCCACGTCCAAGGTTTTAGGGGAGTGTCCAGCGAAAGTCCCCGTTTTGCCATAAAAGTCGAGTCATACCAGCATTCATGACTACGTTGACTTTGATGGTCGAGCAATAAATACAATCTTTATTTTGCGAATAACATTCTAACCTTAACCTTTTCCTCTACTTGGGTTGATGCATTCTTTCCGTATCTTATCTTTTCCTTGTTCCTTATTGCAGAAAAGAATCAACTGAAAGAGCATACAGCCAATAGAGTCATTTTTAATAAAGGGTAAAGAAGTGCAGGTCGTAGAATGTTTTCTAGACAAAACAAAATGTGAAAAAGCAAGCATTGTGCAAAAAAACTGCAACCCTAACTAAAAATTTCAATCAAAACGAGCAAAAACATGAATGGGTTCACTTCAAGCTATAGAGTTTAGTTATGTTGCTGGAGTAGGGTGAATTTAGTTAATATCAGTCTCCTCAATCCTCCATCGAACCCTGGACTGGGGACTGGGGAAAGGCTTCTATCTTTCTATTTGGAAACGTGTTGCCCTGATTTGGGATCTATTTAGATAACTGTGCATTGGTTGCTTTAGGAAGCTATAACGTAAAGCTTTCTCATACCTGCATCAAAATGACATGATAAAATCTGCTACAATCATAAGTGAATCATCAGATGAATAATTTTCAAGCACACTTGAGGATGTGGAATCAGAGAGGGTAGACACAGGGAACGCAAAGCATCTCCAAAATGACCGCAGTTGTCCCTCAGGTAAAGACTATTGCAGGTTATTACTGGTCGTTTCGTCTTGAAGAGCTGGTTGGCTGAAAATGCTCATTTAATCTCAGACTCATATTGCAGGGAGGAGGTCAGCAGCAGTTGTAATAGAAGCCTCTAGGGGGCCTGCGGATACTTATTGTCCCTGTCTATTCTATTTACACGTTCCAGAAAAGAGAATATATGGATGTATAATATAATATATGGACTTCTGTGGAAATGCATGTTATAAGGTAAGTCGACTTACTGAACTGGTAGATCTGCAAGATTTGTTTTTATTTCATTTTTAGCCAACTGTAAATAACACCTGTACGACAACAAGGCTAATAGGCTATGGTTGGACTTTTTTTTGCATCTATGTTAAAAGACACGCAATAACAAAACATTTAGTGGTATTAACAGTAATAACACTATATATTTAACAAAGCAGACTAGAATCGTAATGTTATTGTAACATGGGACACTTCTACACTTCTAGGTTTACAAATGTTTTATACAAGGCGTCTGTTTTTTATACCAGAAAAAACAAAAAAACAAACATGTTTTAGACCAAGGCTATATTCAGACCATCAATGAAATTAGCCCAGAGCAGGACTTGGCTTTGTACACTAACCAAAATGACGACCACTTATAGCTCTATAATTATTATCTCAAGACTGCAGTATCTATCATTTTGATTGAGGTTTGAGTCTGTGGGGTGGATCTGAATGTGCCTCTACAGCTGAGAAACGGGAAATGGCCAAGAGATAAAACCCTCACATCTATAGGCTTTTCTTATGAC
This sequence comes from Chaenogobius annularis, assembly GCA_015082035.1. Classification (NCBI taxonomy): domain Eukaryota; kingdom Metazoa; phylum Chordata; class Actinopteri; order Gobiiformes; family Gobiidae; genus Chaenogobius; species Chaenogobius annularis. The sequence continues at coordinate 192,626 of BJKM01000135.1, read as the reverse complement.
TGTGGTACACTTATTTTGTCCTGAAGAAAGGATCTACGTCTTGTAACCTATCGTTTACGTCAAATGTTGCATTCGACGTTGTTTGCATTGCTCTTCCTGCCTGTTGCTCCTCTCCATTAAAAGTTGTTCCAGCCTCTGCACCGCAGACAGGCTGACCAATGCGTAAAGGGAAATTGCAATGCAGCAGTAGTTTTTTAAAGTCCAGTGGATTTGCAAACGATTCTCTGGGAAAAGGAGTAGCGGACATGGCACGCGTCTGGGCACAAATGGCAGCGTCTTGGTGGGGTGAGCGCCTATACCACAGACTGGAATCTCCAGCACAAATTCACGTCTGTTTAAAAGCTAAATCTGGGAACACACCCTCAATTTGAGCCAATCAGGGACCGGCAATACGCCGGCGCGTCACGCTGCATGCTTCTGGTGCTACGTTCCTACTGGAAATATGCAGGTATGTGGTCAGGCCAGGGCAACACATATTCCTACAGTAGTGAAATGTAGGTCCTATATGAAAACACTGATGTGGAGTGGTTAGTAATCCATCGAAGACACCAAGACAACAGGCAGATTACATACAGACATTATTAGCCTAATTATTATTCAAGACAATTTACTGTACCACCCACAATATTAAAGTGATCGTCATCACAGCATTCTGAATATTTTTACAGAGAGATGTCGCCTAAATAGATTCTAATTTACATCAAGTGCCAAATATTGAAAATGCTTTTAACTATTGCATTTTATTGTCTTTAGTGAGACTGTCCAAAGAAATTGCATGCTTTGACATTGATGACACTCATTGATTTTGACTGCTGTTTTGTAAACATACCAAGACCAGACATGTGTTCTGAGTTGGGACCCCTGGCAGGAGATCAAACAGTGGGACCACAACAGAGGGCTCTGCTGGGTGTGTGGCTGGGGGGTCACTTTTCTGAGAGGTGGGCTTCTGTGACAGCAATTAATGACACTACTTTACAGACTCAGGAACATGTGGAGGTAATTCAGCGATGGAGACCATAAACAAAAGATACAGGAGTGTGGCTAGAGTCAGTACATCTGCACAGGGACATCGTACTGTAAATTCATATAGATGATTATCACTGTGGAGATAAATTTAAGGACCTTTTGATAGTGTAATAATAATAATAATAATTTGAGTGGTGGATAGGAGGGAATCATGAATTGGCATGCCAACAGTGAGTTCCCGCTATCACTATATTTTGCCAAGGCAAGAATTATGTTGGAGGAGACATAGTAAGAAATGAGGAGGCCAAGTGCACCATGATTGGAATTTGGCAATGTTGTGAAATGGAAAACAAACAGACCAAAGCAACATAACTAGTCAGCCAGAAAGCCTATATAAAACATCAATTAAATCTTTACATGAGCCAAATTGTACTGAGTGAAGAGCTATTGGCACTGACATATGGTCTTCATTTAATTTGCATACAATATTTCTACTCGGCCATGCCCCTGTTGCAGTCTCGGAGTGGAAGACTCATATGTGTCCCGTTTATATTGGGGTTGATGGAAACTATTGTTCTTCAAACATATTGTCAACATTGTTTAAAAAGGCAGGCTCCATATGGCATCTGCAGCAAGATTTAAGGCTTACAGAGTAAACATAAAGACTGGCAGTGCAACATGAGATGGAGGGAGTGTGGAGCTGAGAAGAAGAAGCTGTGAAACATTGAATACCAAAGTCTTCGAGGAACCTGATGATATTGCAGTGGCTATATTTGGCTGTTTATGCCCCTGTGCACTGGATGTGTGTGTGGGCAAATTGCTGTCAGGTGTTAAACTTGTATCTCATGACTTCACCAGCACGATGACATTGCACTACGAGCCTGAAGCAAAGAGCTTTTTGAGAGGGTTTACGAGTCATTAACGTGAAACTTTTTTGTGTGCATAAAACAGTGAACATTAAAGGTTATAGCATTGAGCTGCAGGAGCCTTCTCTGTGCCTGCCATCTCCCCACTCTCCGCTCTGTAAACTCACCTGACTCGTGAAAAGAGAGGTTTTACGGCACGCTCAGCAGGCCCAGCTTCGGGCTGTATTTCCACTCAGTGTGAAAACGCCTCAGCATTCACTCTCCTCATTCCTTCAAAGTGCTATCATAGCCTTTGCTTGCATACAAAATGCTCTATCGTTTGAACAACACATTGAAAGGGAAATCACAATTTGAATGTTTGCAATCATCAATTGGCAATGGTAGTTATTCAATAGAAGGTAATTGACAACAACATATCTTGACTCTATAAGGTCTTATTATTTACTCTAATACCTCTACAAACATTTTTTAAGATGCATGATTCTTGTCAAGTTGGTAGTGCCCATATACCATTTTGTCAATGCCTGATCTCGTCAGATCTTGAGTTGGGATGGGAGACCACCGGGGGATACCAGGTGCCACTGTGGGGCAGCAGTGTATTTAGTGCAAACTGACACTTCACCCAACTTGTCTATAATGTGGTGTGTCTGGGATTGAGTGGTGGTGGTTGACGGAGTCAGTTGTAGCTTACTACCCCAAGTTGTGGAGTGAACGAATCTTTTTTTATTGTTATTTGAAGTCAGTCTACTCTCAAATATGAATGTATACATAAGTGATATAATTTATCCATGTTG